>JAQFXP010000108.1:0-46282 GCA_034693685.1 Belba bartosi | reverse complement strand
CTCTCTCTCTCTCGCGCTCTCTCGCTCTCTCTCTCTCCTGCTCTCTCGCTCTCTCCTGCTCTCTCTCTCTCTCTCCAGCTCTCTCGCTCTCTCCTGCTCTCCTGCTCTCTTGCTCTCTCTTGCTCTCTCCTGCTCTCTCTCCTGCTCTCTCCTGCTCTCTCCTGCTCTCTCTCCTGTTCTCTCTCCTGTTCTCTCTCTCCTTTCCTCTCTCTCTCTTCTGCTCTCTTTCTCTTCATCTCTCTTCCTCTCTCTCCCCTCTCTCTTCCCCTCTCTCTCTCTTTCCTTCTCTCTCTCTCCTTCTCCCTCTCTCTCTCTCCTTCTTTCTCTCTCTCTCTCTCTCTCTCTCTCTCTCTCTCTCTCTCTCTCTCTCTCTCTCTCCCATCCCCTTTCTCACTTGGCCCATTTTGGCTAACCCCTAGTGTTGTAACATTTGGATAAAACTCAAAACATTATTAGAATTGTTTTATAGCCTGTATTTAGCTTATACTGTGTTTACTCTACTTTAGATTTTTGTTTTTGTTTTATTCCATCAAAAATAGTTTTAAATTGAGTTGTTAATTTTATTTGACTTGACAGACTAAACTAAATAAAAAAACAAAAGTTATATCAAGTATAGCTTTATAATTGCATAAGGGTGATAGCAACAGCAAAATTACAAAAATAAATTGAATAAAAAGTCAAGCTAGTTTAATTTTGAAGTTAAATAATCATAATCATAAACTATATTTGATTAGCATATTAAGTAATCTTTAATATTGACTAAACCAATTTAATCAATGACTATTCTGATCATGCTTGTTCCACAATGCAAACAATAGTTAAATATAATACTGCCAAAACAAAGTAGAATGCTCAAGCTTATCTACATACTTAAGCATATTTGATATAAGACATTGTTTATTACATATTATCACAATATACTGAACATAGACTTCAAGCGGAGTCTCAACGTCTGCAGCAGTCGTTGAGTTATATCGGAAAACAACCCAATCCTGGTATCAATTATAGTTGAAATAATTGCATTAATTAAACATTTATTTCTAATAACAAGCAAATATGGCTTTGATTTGATTTTTGTTGCTATGCCTCACTCACTCGCACCGGCAACTACAGTATAATACGTTTATATATTATATTATCTTGTTGCTTTCTTTTTTGTTTCGATATTTTCGTTTAAATCTTTTTTCTCTTCTCTTGTCTTCTTTTTTCTCCAATTCGGAAAATCTCAATCAATCTTAACATAAGAGAGAAAAATATGTTTTTAATTCATGAATTAAATATGAACTGCAATTACACGCTTTGGACTACAATCAGATAAATAGTGTTTTCCAATTTCGGCGGTTTACTGTTGTCTAATACCGCCTCTAATTTGGCGAACAGTTTATTCTTAGTTAAACTTTCATAAACTTATAGACAATATATTATGTATTAAAAAGAAATTTGTTTTTTTCCTCGAATTTTATTTATATAATAAAACCCCAAAAAACAACCATTTTTATCAATGAATATATAGCCGACACAAAAAATGTATTCAAAAATGTTTTCACCCTGCTTATCGAATAGAAATCCAATTTGATCTAAAAATAAGATTAAATATCCGCTTCACTTAGAATAATAAGTCTATTCTTATATTACAACAAAAATATACTTTTCATTAAATATTAGAAAAAAAATATTTTGTGTGAAAAAACATTTTTGATTTAATGCCAGTAAAGAGTATATGAGATGAAGAAGAAGAAGAAAAAAATCTAAATTATGATTTACAGCGTATATAAAAAAATTAGCAGCAAAAAATATTCAAGTGATTAATCTTCTTGTTTTAATTTCAAAATATTTTTCTCTTCATTCTTTTTTTGCTGCTTGCTTATTTCGACTTTTGAAATGATTTATTAGTGTTAACACCTCTTAGGAGAAGAACGTTTTTTCTTTATATTAAAACCAAAACAACTAAAACGATAGTTAAGTCGAAAATAGGAGCAAAAAGTCAATGAAAGTCATGTTTATAGTCGTCAGTTGTTAGCGTTGGTAAAGAATTATGATTTAATACAAAATTATTTATATACTTATTATGATGTCATTTACTACTTGAATACATTTCGCCGAGGAATATCAACATGCTAACTTTTTAAACCTTTAAATATTTAATTCAATAAGATAAGATACATAAAATTTTAATGTATCAAATAAATTTTTAAAAAACAAATTAAAAATTTAGCAACTTTAAAAATAATGTTTGGCAAATCTTGAGAGAGAAAAAAAAGTTTTTAAATTTCAAATTAAATTAAAAAACAAAAACTTTTAATGTAATAAAAAATAAATTTAAAAAACAAGAAGAAAACAACAAAAAATTTAAACTTGTTTTAACTTTGCTCATCGATAACATGTCTGTTTAAAATAGCAACGAAATTGAAGCTAACATTTCGTATCCAAAGGGGAATATTCGTATTCAATGAGAAGTTTGTTTTTCTCGCAAAATATTTCTATATATTTTCGTACAAACGAATCGTCTTTAGTAAACATTAAGAAACATTCTCTGAGGGAATTGAGAGTATATTTAATATATGTTAAGATAGATAAAGGCATAAACTAATAAATTAAGAATTTAATATGTTTAAAATTAGAGTTTTGAAAAATGATAAATATGCCAACTAGCGTAAATAAATAAAAAATTCTCTTTTAATCTAATTATTTGTATTAAATGAAGTTAAAAATTAACAAAAATAAAAATTTTAAAATTAACAAAAATATAAGTTAAATTTAAACTTGCACAAATATCTTAATATAAATAATTTTTGCATAATACTTTGTACATGCACAAAGTATATATTTAGTTTATGTAGTTGTAATAACTGAATTTATCTTGCCAATCTCGAATTAAATTTAAACTTGAAAATTTGTCAAAGTCAGACAACACGTAGAATATGCATGCACATTTATTTAATTATACTAATATATTAAAAGTAATCTTGTCAATCTAGAAAAAAGAAATTCAAATTTAAATTTGTTTTGAATGCAAATAGATATTTAAATTTTCAAAATAAAAACTATTTAATTAATTTTTGACTTAATTAACATTTATTGCGCAATTAGTGTTAAAAGAATTTAAATTAAAACTACCAGAATAAAATTAAAGAATTTATCTATTTAAATTGGAAAAAACAGTATTATTTATTAGAAAAAATTACGTAATTATAGTTTTAATTATTTAAAATTAATTAGTAATTAAATTAAAGGCGAATTAAATAATTAAATAAAGTTTTCTCATCATAAAAGACATGAATTAGAGTTTAAGTTAATTAAGTTTTTACATCTAATCGGCAAAAGTATTCCTAGAATTTTAATTTTCAACTTTAATTTTAGATTGAATTCTAACCAAATATCCAGTAATTAACGTCTTTTTTATGTACAATAATAGTCGTATTTTTCTAATTTAATTAAGTGTTTCAAACAATTCCTAAGACTTATTAGTCGTTCTGCTATTATATCCCAAGCATTGCGAATATTAATACATTTTTAAATTAGCGAATAAATTATTTAAATGCTTCTTACTAAACTTCATTTTAATTATTGACTCTGGCGCATTTTTGTCACATAGTCTAATTTGCATTTTAATGTAATAAACAAAAACAAAAACAAAAATATTTTAATTATTTTTGAAAACAGTTATTAAATAATAATTTAAATCTAATTACAATCTAAAGTATAAGAAATGTAAAAAAAATTTGTTTTAATTTTAAAAAACTTTAAATAGATATCCAATTAACAGAAAAAATTATATATAAAGAGTTCATTAACTGAGAGAAGAATATAAATTATTTAATATTTTTTTTTTCAATTAAACCGATGAATGAATTAGACGTTTTTTTGACAAAATTAAATAAATAATTGAATCTTGTTTAAATGAGAATTGAGATGCAAAAACTGCACACGTTATTACTTCCTTAATTAAGGCGTTATTTATTTAATTGAATTCAATTTATTTTACTTAAGTTTAATTATCGACATTATTTCACAGATGTGCAAGGTAGTGGAAGCTTACAAAAGAATTCGAAAATTTATGATTTTGACCATTTTTAACAAGAGGAAAACAAAATATGTGGATTTTTAAATACCATATCTATAATTTTTTTAATTATTCTATTTAATTAATTTTACTCAAATTTAAACAAAATGTAACTTAAATTATAATTAAAATATTGATTTAACTATATATAAACTAAATTTGATCAAACAATCAAAAATTTTATTTATTTAATTGAAAGTTATTTATAAAAACTGTCAAGAAAATTTAAACGTCACTTGCACATTGCTAATATTATTTAAAGCAGAGTTACTCAAGATCGGTCGAGTAAATGTAATAAATGTAAATTCTCAAAACATCACTTAAAATTGATTTAGCATCAATTTAGAAAAAAAATTACTTAATCTTGATTAAAATTCCAGATTACTTGTCGGCAAAATACATACTTTACAACTTTAATATTAATCAAAATTTTAAAAGTCAGAAGGGTATTTTCTCTTTACCCTCTCGTTATTGTCTCTTTAATTAAAATGTGTAATATGGGTTGGTTAAGGGAAATGTATAGTCAAAATAGCCCTTTGTTGTTTAAATAAAAAAAATAACCTCAATATGTTTTAAGGCCGGCAAATTATTTTTTGTATTTTCAGTAATTTGGTTCTATAACCAGGTTAAACTTTTAGTTTAGTTTGTCATTTTATTCTTCTTATACCTCTTGAGATTAAAAAAATTTCAACCATTTTACCTTAATCCAGGCAGGCTGGCGCAGTAGTCTAGTTTAATATAAATAATTTACAACATCGGACTGTAGTTTAGGCGTCTAGCTTAGCTAGCTGGTAGCGGGTTCAAACCCCGTCCGAACTAATTATTCTTTTAATAAGTGTAATAGGGTTTGGGGGCAAAACGACCACGGGCCATTTACCAAGCGTCGTTAATGGTAATGTACGAGCAGTTTAGTCACAAACTACGTATACGAAGTGTTCAGGTGTGTGCTCTTAAAACTGTGACCACTATTCAGAGTTACCATATCTGGCGGTGAAGTGACTGGGTTGAAATCCCCGGTTGTGCAGAGAGAAAGCCCTCGGGCGTGATACAAAAAAAAACCATTTTACCTTTATCTATACCTCTTCCTTTAACTAAGCCAATCTTGGCTTGCCCTGGTGTAAAAAATATAGTGAAAACAATTTGTTTTTTAAATTGAGTTCATTTTACGTATTAATGTCATAAATGTATTAAATAAATATATTTTTAAAGGAAAATAATTTTTTTGTAATTACTTTAATTGATAAAAATGTTTGATTTATTTAATATTAAATTATATTTAGGGTTTGGCTATTCCCCAACGCTGTATAAAATATGCATTTTATGAAAAAATATTCAACATTTTAAGCAATTTATTCCTGTTTTTGTAATAATAATAATAATGTATATAATGTATAGATTTAAGTGTAAAACACACATTGAATCTGATCTGAAATGCATACAAATAACACATTATTGTCATAAACCAAACTAAATGTAGTAAAACATAAAATTAAAAATTAGTTCAAATTTATAAAACTTCAAAAAAAATAAATAAAAATAAATAATTGAATTAAAATATACATTAGTTTCGAAAAAGAAGTACAAAAACTAAACTCTTTTAATGCAATAAATTTAAGTCTATTTTTAGACATAAAAAGAAAAATCAATTTTACTATTATTACAATGCTTTGCAAAAACATATATTGTATTTGAAACTAGAAAAACAAAACAACAAAAATTTGTGTCTATTTTCCCAAATCTTTTTCCAAGCAATAAGTTTTTCGATAGTTTTGTTTCGAAGTCTTTTGTCATTTATTTAGTTATTATTTTTTAGTTTGAAAATATCAAAAAACATTTCCACTAATGTATGTCAGACGCGAGACACCAAATAGTCTATAATCAACACAATTATAGTACCGAAAAACAATACAAATTCTAACCAATAGACACATATTTCACTAACTTATTGTTATTAAACACATTTGCTATTCTACGGTCTGTCGGTATGAATAAACATTATTATTATTACTATTCTTATGATTCTTGTTATTCATAAAAATTATTTTATTTTTGTTGCAAACCCTTTGTTAGATAGCAATAAAAAAAGTTGAAAATTTCAAGAATAAGAAAAAGTTAGCCAACTATTGCATACATTAGCTGCGAAATTGACTCTTTCAGAGTACGTATAATTAAAATGTATTCAAAAACAAATTATTTATCTAGACAGATTTTCACAAGATGAAAGTCAGCCATAAATTCCTTTTATTTTGAAAATTTACATTTATCACTTTCCCCCTATTATTTTGGTCAGCAAAAACATACCTTCTCGACTTTTTACCGGTTAATTTTACTTGTTTTGTGTTTTTTTTTTGACAAAATTTTTCTTAAATTGTTGCTAAATGCGGTTTCAATCCAGTTAAATTATATGAAATTTGTATAATAAATACTGTTTTATAACAATTTAGTCAATTTAACTGGATTTAAACCGGATTTAGCACCAAGTTAGGGAAAATTTCGAGGGGGTACTTTTTCAAGGACCAAATGCTAGGGAAGGGGATAAATCAAAATTTTCAAAATTAAAGGGAATTTTTGGTTGACGCCCTACTCAATCTCTGTAATTACTAATTATATAGGTTTTTGGCAAAATTTTATTGAAAAATCTTTCCCCCTAATCCCCCTAAATGAGCCGACCTTCTGAATCCCTGGCCTAAACTAGTTTTTACATTAACTTTATATTCAAGATATTAATATATTCACTGAGTTTAGAGGAAAAATGATTATAAAATATATTTTTATATTATTCTAACTTAAAATTACTATTATTTCAAGTTTTTTTTTCTTGCGCTTCAAAGTTGAGAAAACTCATCAAAAAATTGTTTTTTGCCAAAACTTTTTCGAAACTATTATAACACAAAACAAAAAAAGATTTATTGTTTAATATTATAGAAAACGAGAGAAAAAGAGTGAAATTTCTAACTCTTTTTCTTTACTTCACGTCATATTCAGCGAACAGTTAATGAAAAATAACCGAAAAATAACTAAAAAAATTAAATTTAATCTTGATATTAAATTATGCGTTAAAAACAAACTTTACTTCTTTCTCACTCTCAGTCAAAAAAAACATATTTTAATTATAATTAAAGAAAAAATTATAACTAATTTCCACAAAAGTCTAACTCAGGAAAAAAGAGCAAAAATAAAATTAAAAATTAATTTTCATAAAACTAATTCAGCTAGCAATTAATAAACTATACTAAAAACAAATTATCAAGCATACATTAAAAAAATCAATTCAATTAATAATTAATGCAAAAACATATTATACGCCTAAAAAAGTGCAGTATATCTGTCGTCAGTCAGAGTTTCATTAATTTATATACAATTCAATTGTTTTATAATAAAATAAAATAAATTTTTTTGTTTAAATAATTAATTAATAACTAATATGAAAATAATCATTAGAGCGAAGCACTGGTCGTTTAAAGTCATCCGAAGCCTCATTGATAATACACGTGAAGAAGGAGTCGCTCGAACTCGAACTTCGAGTTCAGTTCGCAATTCCTATTCCTATTATACAAATCCAGTTTCAGAGCGACTATTATATACATTATATACAGACTTCGAGTCTATTGTGATCTTCATATGAAAGGCAATGAGAATTCAAATTAAGGACTAATTCCTGAATCCAATGACCGCTTTCGCAGTTAATCCCAGCTATGAATCAAATGCAGAAATTTATTACACAATTAGTTGTATTGCAAAGAGAAGCGAACCATTCGTTTCCATAACTATTATATATATTTCGGTTTGCAATCGAAGGATAGCATTGAGAGTACAGTAAGTCATACGAAAAGTTACGCATTTTATGTCCATTTCGGCCACAACTGGCCGTATAATAGATACCAAATGAGAAATGACATAAAAATAAAAATTCAATTAAACCCTTAATCCGATTGTTTGCCGTTATTTAGGAATTAATTCTATTTTTTTTTCTCTATTTTGGAACTTTGAATCAAATTCTCATAAATTTTTATCTCAATTCGCGAACTTCGGAGACGAGGAATGGATTTATAGGAATTGAGCGAAAATTTTACGACATTTCCATTCAATTAATTTATACGACATTTGACTGTAATTTAAATTACAGCACAAACACTGGCTTTTCGTAATTTATTGGTACAGTTGAGCCTCAATTCTCGATTCAGTCTTATTAACTCGATTTTTGTAAAACTAGTCTTTTCTCCAATACTCAGAAGTGTTGTTAAAATTGGATTTTTTTCTTGAATTGATTTTTGCAAAACTAATTGTTTTTATTATATAATTCTCGAAATCAATTAGTGACGAGTCTGGCGCTGGAAGTGTAGTTGAAATTATTGTAAAGTTGCGCAAGGTAGGTGTAAATAAAGTGCAAGCACATTAAAAAAATTTATATTAAAATTTAAAAATATTTTTATAAAATATAAAATTAATTATTTAAAATTAAAAATTACTGCCTAGCAACAAAAATTTTAAATTAATCTAAACTTGCTTAAATGTTTTTAACGATTTAATTCGGTTTAAATTTTTAAAAAATCTGGCATGAACAAAACTAGAATAATCTAAAAAAAAAATTAAACTTGCTTAATTCAATCCAACATTACAAAAACTTAAAAACTATAAAATCAAACAAATATCCAAAAATAAGCCAAAACTTAACCCGGTTACAAACAAAGCGCTACCTTGCACACATCTACATATACTAAACAGCAAAAACCTGATGGCGACGACATTGACGTCGCGGTCAAACAAATAAATTGAAATTAATGGCTCGTAAATCAATTTGAATCCGGACTTAACGGTTAGGTATTAACAAAAAAAAAAAAAAAAAAGTTTAGCTCAAACTGACAATAATAATAATGTCCAGAACTGAATCCTGCAAGCAAACAGAGCGAGAATCGAGCATGCCACTAAACTAACTACCAACTTATAGGCAAGTCATCAAAAACGCACTGACAGTACAAACGAGTTGGGCATTAAAATAGGCAATCGAAGCGGATTGGGAGCGAAAAATATGATTTGCAATTACGGCGTTCCCCCGTAAATGTCGTTTTCGATAATTCGATAGATTTGCCTCGAATTTAGTTGTCGTTGCGATCACTGATTCTGACAGTTCCTGTCCGGCCATCGTCTCAGACACAGCACCGGCGCTCTCCGCACAGTCGGAAAACGCTCAGCTCTTTCACAATCCCATTCCTGACTCCAAATTGCGATCCAATTCAATACCGACCGTCTGTTTGAGAGATGAAAAAGAGTCGAAAAACTTTCGTCTCAACACTCGCTTTGATAAACCATTTATGAGATGACATATCAGTTCTCTATCTATACGTAAAAAAATATTTTCACTTTTTCTACTATTTTTACTAATCGATTGAAATATATATATCTTATATACAGTCCATCCCACTTATAACAAACCCGTTTATAACAAATACCCGCATATAACGAACAGTAGTTATCTAACGAAATAAAAATATATATTAAGTTATAGTCGTATATAACGAATGCCGGTTATAACGAACGGATTTAGCAGAACCAAGCTGTTCGTTATAAGCGGGTTGGACTGTAATATAAGAATTTAAAGAAAAATAAAATAAAATTTAAAGCAAACTAATCAATAAAACAAACGCATAATTATTGAACAAATCATTTACTTTTATTCTTTTTTTTAATCATTTTTTTAATTGTAATGTATTTTATCCATAAATTATCAAATATTCAAATATTTATTTGTATTTTGAAAACTGCAAATAAATCGCGAGAAGAAGAGAGAGATCACAGGAATATATAAATTGTTTTTGTTTTTTCATCCAAAAACTGTCAGAAATATAATTGTTGTCTGAATTACAGTATATTTTTGTTGTCTTTTATTTTAATAATTATATAATAATTGGGTGTTTTTTGTGTACAAATCAGAAAAACAAAAATTTATTACAAATTAAATTATCATGATAATATCGTCTTGATAAATCAAAGTATTATTAATAACCACAATTGTCTTTTTAAAATTAATTCTACCATGATAAAATTAATAATCAATGTTAAAACGTGGCGTATGTTTCACATTCGGTCGCCCAGACATTACATATCTTTAATGTATTTTTTTCACGATTTGTATTCATTTTTCAGTTGTATTGATAATAATTAGCGCATATTCTCAGAGCAAACAAATTAATTGAAAAAAAAGAATAATTTTTTCTTTTAATTTGAATTTAAATTTGTTTTTTTTCGCTTTAAATTAAAAATAATTATAGACTAGAAAATATATATAACATAATAATAATCGTAATATAAATGACAATAATAATAATAGCTTGAACATAATCATAATTATTATTTTTCTTCTTAGCTTGTTTGATTAACGAAATAAGAGAATTGAATTGAAAAATAATTTTTGTTTTAATTATAGTAATGTATAATACATGAAATTAGAGCTGAATTTTGTTTTAATATTCATTTGAATTCTAATTTTAGGACTTTTTTTCGTGTTTAGTCGTATCTAATGTTTGTATTAATTTATGCAAATTTTAAGCAAAAAATTTATTTTTTTTTGTCTATTCTTCTCATCCATTGTTATCCCCAAAGCTCTTATCATTACTTCATTTCACCTCAAATTGTGTCAAAAAAACTGAAAATTTCTTCACTTTCTTTCCACTAAATTAAACATATTTTCGCCAAAACTTTGTTGAAAAACGTCTTAAACAAAAAGAGAAAGAAATTCTCATAACTTATGAAAAAAAAACTTTTTTTTCTCGTTTTCCCATCACTTGTATTGACATTAAAAACGAAGTGTAAAATAAATTACATAATTATATATATAATTTCGGTACATAACCAGAGATTGATTTTGACATTTAGAAAAACAATAATAATTATAATGTTTAGTAAATATGAAATTGCATTCAAACAAAATAAGAAAAAAACTTTTTTTTCCTGACATTTGATTTTTTTTTCTTGTGTTGAAAACTCATTATATCTTACGTTTAACACAAATAACAAGTATTTTCTTGTCTATTGTTTTGTCAAATAGTGAGAACAAACACAAAAAAAAAATTTTTTTGGATTTTTATCAATAAAAACATAGGTTAGGCCTAAAAGGAATCGTTTTTTCGGGTTTCCTAATCAAGTCGTTAATCAATATACAAGTGAATCGAATTCGAGAAAAAAAAAGTTTTTTTTCCTAAAAAAATAATTGGATTTTTGTTTCCAATGTTGTCTATAATAATCAAAAATGTTTTTCGAAATGTTTTTATTTCTACAAAAACTAATTGTTATCTAATTTTCTTGTCGTCAGTGAAGCTCAAGGAAGAGCTGAAGAAAGATAGAGAAAAAAAAACTTAAAATACAAAACAAGAAATTGATTACAAGTTTTGGTTTAAATACGTTTTGTTGTAATTCTCTAAACATTTAGAGATAGAGTCGAAAAAAAAAGTTTATTTTTTTCCAATTTTTCGATCAATTCTTTGCTTGTGTTTGGAGTTTGTGTTTCGAGAGAATAATGAGAAACAAACAAAAAAAAAGAGCAAAAAAATAGTTTAAAAATATAATAATTAAAAAAATTCATTTATACAACAATTACTGAAACGACGACTACTATTGAGTCTAAAAAATCATTTTAAATATTTTTGAATCTTATCTCAGAATCTAATGATTGGAGTGAATAGTGTTGTTGTCTATACCTCTAATTACGTAAAGAGTTTTTCGCATTAAATAAAATTTTGTCGCAAAAAGTTAAGTCAATTATTAAGTGTTTTTTTTATTCTGGTTTTGGTTAAACAGAAAAGTTAAGGAAAAAACAGAATTTCTTATCATTTTATTTGTGTATAAATGAGTTAAAAACAATTACAGAGTTATTGACATTAAAAAAAAGAGGAGTCGAGACGACAGGGGAAAGCCTACAGAGATTGAGAACATCGAATAAAATGAACAGTCAGTACAGCCATTATATACACAGTTAGAGAATATTCAACAAATAGTGAAAAATATATTCCTTTAAGAATATATTACTTTCGAAATTCGACAATGAATTGAAAAAATCAATTAAAATCCTATTATATATGTATATAGTCTGAGAGAAAACAATTTGAAAAAAATCCTAAATTATAAAAAAAATTAAAACTTCTTTTTTAGTTGTTTTGTTGATAATAATCGTATTGTTTGTTAATTATAATAATAGTCAATAGTTTCGATGTTTAAACAAATCACTTAAGACATTGAAAAAGAGTATATAATTGATTCGAAAAAAAAAGATTTAAATAAAAAACAATTTTAAGAATTAAATACAATTTGAAGACAAATGAAGAAAAACAACTATTAGTTTGAAAATTCACTTTTTTTGTCACTAAAACTATATATCGAGAGATAAATCCAAATATACTGTATATACGGCATAACCAGAATATTCTGTTTTATAATTATATTCTATACATAATATTATATAAACTTCAGACAAATCCCAATAAAATGTCTCAAAAAAAGTTAATTTTTTAAATTTGATTTATTTCCATACAATCAGTGATTCTTTTCCCCTCAAGTAATCAGTTTTTTCTAAATATTTATCTAAAAAAAAGCAAAAAATTTATTAATACTATAATAGTAGTGACAAAAACAGATGGACGGGGAGAAGGGGGCCGGGTAGGACAGAGATGGGAAAAAAAGTTTAGGATTTACTCGTGTTTGTAGTGTTTTGTTTGTTTGGTATATCACAGCTATATATAGAGAAACAATGGCACAGAATATAGCGAACGAGAGATTGAAATAAAGTTATCGTTTTTATGATTTCAAATAAGTGTCGGTTTTAAGGGATTTGATTCCAACTGAAAAGTTGTCGACAAAAAAGAGTAATTTTTATGTTTTTTATTTTTTCGTAGTTTTAGATTTGAATCATTAAAATGTTTTTTTTTGTTTTGTTTTGTTTAAACACTAAATAAACTGACAGTTAATTAATGAGTTCTGACAACGGGTTTTGAATCCCAAACCATTCCGTATTGAGAATTATAAGCATTTATTTCGAAATAAAATTTTTTTTTTTTTTTGAATACATGTTTCGACTTCTGGTTTTCGGCTCTTATTTTCGCCTCTCATTAGAATCGAAAGATTTTTGTTTTCTTGTTTCGCATTATTTTTCTCGAATAATGAGAATTGAAATATATTTTTGTAATAATTTGTTTTATTTTGTTTTTTTCTCTTTTTCTCCATATTTTAAGTCCTTTTTTCTCGTAATCTGTTCATTACGTTACGTTAGATTTGATCCGAAGTAGCGTTTTCTCAATTATTTGTCATATTTTGTGCGAATTTTTTTGTTTTAGAAATACATTTCAATTCCGATAATAAGTTATTCTCTTCACAGATAAGTCGTTTATAACTAATATCTCAATAAAAACTTTACATTAATTTTCGATTATAATGAACTAAAAGCGCAAAAACTTTTCATAAAATGTTTGCTTTGTATACATATCAGGCGTTTTGGGATAAAAATCAATATTAAAAAAAGTCTATATTTGAAAAAAAATAAACTAAAATAAAATTTACAATAATTTCAAAAATCTAATCAATTATTAAACTAATTGAAGAAAAAAAATGATTAAACATATTATGAATGAAAATACAATTCGAAATACGAAATATGGGATTCAAGTCGTTATCAAAATATCGAAATTTAAGCTAAAATTTGAAAATTTCTATTCAATACAAAAAAAGAAGAAAAAAGAATTTAATTAAAATTATAAGAAAAGACTAACTAATAGTAAAATACAAAAAACAATACTATATATCGAAGCCTATCGAGAAAATAAATTTCAACAAGATCAATTTTCCGAAGAGAGAGAGAAAGAGAGAGAAAAAAAAACATTTAATTCTCAAAATTGTTTCGTAATTATAATTCCTATGAAATTCTGAATTTGAAAAAAGGCTTTTAATTTTCATATCGAACAAATGTCAGCATGAACATTTATTTAATGTTTGAAATATTTATTTTTATACAACAAAACACTATTGCTTTTATCACGATTTTAATTATTATATTTTTTGTGTGTTTTTTTCCAATAATATAGACGTAATTTCAATAATAATTTAAATATTCAATAATAATAGTCATTGTAATAATGATAAAGAAATTTGTAATTATTTTTTTACTTTTGTTTTTTATCCACAGTTTTTAAATATTTTGTTTTATATATATATCATATAATTGAAAAATCCTAATACCATATAATTTGAAGTTTAGTTCTTTATATATATATAATATTTTTTTTTGTATTTTTTTACTTTTAATTATTTGTGCAAAATATTCGCTAATTATTTCAAATTAAATAATAATAAAAAAGTTTTTTTGTTGTTTGAAAATAATTGCAACGAAAGAGAGTAGAAGATAGAGAAGAAAAATGAGAAAAATATTTGGAAAATAAAATTTGAAAAATAAAATCCTAAATATATATAAAGTTTTTTAGTTTTGTTTTCAAAATCAATTGAAAAAATATCTGTAATTTCAACGTAAAAGTGCGAAAAACGATGTTTTCTCGAAATTTGTTTCTTATAATTAATTTATAGAAAAAAACTACTAAAAAATTTCTTGTGATTCTAGAAAAAACAGTTTTTTGTTTTGTTTTAGAAAAAACATTTATCACTAGTTTTTAAACCAATTTTTATCATTCGAAAAGCCTATCAATAGAACGTTAGTATAATTTGTTAATTAATTACAATTAAAAAGTATTCTTATATTAATTGGAAGTAATTTTTTGTCTTCAAAAACAAACAAAAAATAAAAACAAAAAAAAATAAGAGAAAGTAATCAATAAATTCTTCAAAAAAAAGAAGAAAAAAAAAACTCAATTAATTAAAAAAAATTCTTATTATTATTAATAATTAAAAAAAAACAATTGGTTTTTATCAGTTGTCTATCAGAAAAAAAAATAATAAATTGAATGCAAATAATAAATCGAAATAATTATTACAATAATATTATTTAAGTTATTATATAAAGTGAAGAAATTATTCGAATTGTAATTAACTTTCGAGAAAAAAAAATTCAAAAAAAAAAACTAAACAAAAAAAACATAAACTCGTCTTCCGGTGCCAAACCGGGAGGCGGGGGGCGGGCGAGCAGACTCAGGTCATATGACGCATGACGGCGCGCAGGGCATAGAGGAGCTCGGCCTGGAGGCGCGCCTCGAAGATCATCAAGTTAACATGTATCTTTTCGGAGGCCCGGAAGCCGCGCATCACTTTGGTATAGTCGCGATTGGTGCGGCACCGGTGCGGGTAACAGCACAGCGACTTGATGTACGACTTGAGGTTCCGCTCTAACAGGATATTGACTTCGCGGTAGTCGTAGTCGTCGTGTCTGATGCCGTACATCGACTGAATGTAGTTCCAGATCGCGCGCCGGAATGGCGTCGTATCGATGTTCGTCTTATTGCCCATCGTATAGTAGGTCAGGTTATAGCAGATCTTGAACTTCTCGTCCAACAGATTGCCGATGTCCGAGTAGAGCCGATTCACCAAGCTGAACCCGTGGTCGTCCCACGAGTAGTCCTGCACCCGGAACGTCGGGAAATCCGACTCCTCCCGGCGCCGCGCGAAGTCCTCGTACCCGAACTGCGGGTCGTCTATGAATTGGATTAATTCGGCCAATGACTGCTCGACGCCGGGGCCCGAGTTGGCGACCGCGACCGCGCCGTTACTGCTGTTATTCGTGTTGTTGCTCGTGTTGGTCGTCTGGTTGTTGCCGCCGGGCGTCGCGCCCGACCCGATCGGCACCGGCAGCGTCACCGAGAGCGGCACCGAACTGTTGTTGGCGAACAGGGGCGACAACAGCTCTTGCGTCTGGTACTCGAGTTTATCCAAGTTCTTCAAGAGGTCCTCCTGTGAGGCGGTGTCCTCACCGGCGCTGCCCTTCTGCTCATTAATCGTCTGAATCTTCTTCATAAGCGCCTCGACTTCGGCGCCGGTAGTCGGGGAACTGCCGAGACTGGTGGGACTGGCGGGTGCTTTATTGGTAATACTCTGTACGACCGGGTTGTGACCGTTTTCCTTCTCATCGCCATTATTGGTGTGGGTGTGACCGTCGGCGCCGATATTGCAACCGAACACAAAGCTCGAGAGCGCGTGAAAGTGGGACAGAATCACAATCGCGTGGACCAGCTCTGACAGCGACCACGAGTCCGAGCCCTTCGTCAGCTTCTCGATGTGCGTCCGGCCCATAAGCCACGGCTGATGTGCCAACAGTTTGTTGATTTGGTTCAGATCTTTCAGCTTCTGTGGAATGTGATCCAAGCCCTGCAGCCATTGCGGATCACCGCCCGAGGCCAAGAACTCATCCCTCGACAGGTTCACTAAGTATGTGCACTGATGTCGAGCCGATGCCTGTGTCGGGTGTGAGACAAACAGTGATAATTAGTTTGGAATTCTTTTCGACAATTGTTTTCTAATTTGTTTTTTTTAATTTGATTTTTGTATTGATTTTGTGATCAATCTATTTATTGTCGTTTCGATAGACTTTTTCTTTTTGTGGTTAATAGAGTTAAACAAAAAAAATTTTGTTTTATTTTATTTTGATATAAAAGTCGTCTTTTTTTGCTGTAAAAAGTTTTTTGTTTAAGACAAGACTTTTTGTATTGAATTATTTGACTAGAAATTGGAAATAAACTTTCTTGTTACTTTCGATGGCAACTATTATTTTTTTTCTCCTCTTTTTGAGATAATTTAGTTTAAAATAAATTTAAGTTTTATTTTAGATTTCGTGTAAAGTTAGGATAAAATTCAATTTAAACTTTTTTTAACATGTTTTTCAACTACGTCTTAAAAGTCTAACACTTTTTGCATCAAAATTATTAGTTTTTCGAGACTTTTATAGACGAAAAAAAAAATTTTGAGCAAAACTTTCAAAACTAAATCAGAAAAAAAAACTTTAAGATCTCTATCGATGGAGTGATAGGAGAAGAGCAAAAATATTCGGAAAAAAACGAAAAATAAAATACGTTTTTCGCATAGCTATGCATTAGATTACAAAAACTATATTGAAATTTATGTCAAAAAATGATGAATTAAGAAAATTTTTCGCTCATCTAATACATAGATATATATTTATTTTTATTAAATCATTCAGTTTTGATGATGCTAAATATAAATTTCTATTACATTAAACTATAAAAACAAACTTGCGCTATTTAACATTAATTCTGGCAATACATTAGGTTATATAGAAGATTAGACGTTATTATTATTATTATTATTCCAACTCTTTATTCCAATCCATTAAAAAATTATTTCGAGTTTTGATACCAAAAACGATATATCAATCGTAAAGAGCATTGGATTTGAAAAAATCCAAATACTTATTGCCGTTAAGTATCTAATGTTTTCCATCAATTTTATTACTAACTCTAATGTAAGGATGCTAGAATCCAGAAAGTTTATTTTTAGCCTCCATGCACAAATTGCAATCGCTGAGCTTATAGTATCTTGACTAGTTTATTTTTTGCCTCGCTCACCCAGGGTGAAGGGAACGGGGGGAAAGTCGGCATTTATTTGTTGGCACAAAAATAGATTATTAAACTGATTTCTCTATTATATTATTGCCTTTTGTTATTGCAATGAACTAAATAGCAAAATATATTTTATATATACTTTTCATAATTTTATATTTGATTTTTGTTATAGACTTTTGGTGTCGTATCGAATGAGAAAGTGTTTTAGACTCAAATCGAGTAATAAATCGCTATTTTTATTGCCTTTTATACGAACAGTGAATATATAATATAATAATTTGTTTTTTAGTCTATTTTTTATATTTCGGAACATTTTTATCGTTGAAAAAGTTCTATACATTTCTCTGAATTTGTTTTTTTTGTGGCAAATGATTAATCAGTTTATTATATCGAATGAGAATTTTATTTTTTTTATTATTATTTAAATTATATTAATTAAAAATAAAAACTTTCCTTATTTTGCTCGAAAACTCGATATTGTCTTAATGTGTGACCTATTCTCGCGTTAAACTAATTTTTACGAATTTTTTCATCATTTCATACAAAACCCAATAAAAAGTGCAAAAGAAAAACAAATTTTTCGATAATCTAATCATAAATAAAATGTTTTAATTGAGGAAAATAATTATTAATTAATTCAAAAGATCTTAATTAAAAAAATATTATTTTCAATAAATTCAAACCTATTTAACAATAAGACTATTGAATACATAGTTTTACGAAAAATATCTATAAATAAAGTAATAATAATAAAAAATAAATTGTTTGAAAATATTTTTATATATATACAACAATTTATATAATTGCAACCAAGATAGGTTTAGATTTTTGTTTAGTAATTTAGGAAGGTGGTAATCATAGTTTAGCCCCCTATATAAGATAGCAACATCTGCTTGCTCAAAAGTTTATTCACATTTCAATTAACATTAAAAACTCTCCCATTTTTTAGCCAACATTTTTACAGTAGATTTGAAATTAATTCAAAATCGAAAACAAATTCCGAAACTAGTTGTCAGTAATCGAATAAATTTCAATTAATTTTTTTCCAAATCAATAGAAAAGTCGAAAAATTAGAAATTCATTAATCAATTTCGAAATAAACTGAAAATAAAAACTTTTTTTTCCGATAAAAAACAGTAAAAAAATCTCAATACTAGTGATAAGAGTTTTAATTTAGATCTAAACCCAAAGGTTAATCAAAATAAGACTTTTTTTTAATGAATAGATATGTATATAAAAAAGTGTGTATTTGATTCGATACAAATAATTTTCAATTCAATGTATCTTTTGTGCAGTAATATAAAAATATATCATGCTCATAAAAACGTTCTTGATATAAAAATGGGGCTTATGACTAAAAAAACAAAATTTTCAGAATTGATAACAAATTAAGAAATAAAAAATATTCAGAAAATTTATTTAACCCAAAAAGATATCTAAAAATAAATTCGGCAAAAAAATAGTTACGAATTTAAAAAAAATAACAATAAAAACGCATTTATTCAATGAATTAGTGATTAATAAGCTATCAAATTGAGAGACAAAAACAAAAAATTATAAATTCGACTTGCTCATTAATTCTCGAGCCTGTGCTAACGACGTGTTTGTATTGAGAAATACACTAAAAATACTGCATTTAAATAGATATCTATTAAGAGAGAGAGAAAAAAAGGCTAAAAATAAGTTTTTTCGTCGATTATAACGATAGCAATAATAGAGTCACAAAGTCTTCTCCAACCGATAGATAAGATAAGCGCAAAAATGTATGTTTTTTCAAACACACAATTAGTGTACATTCGTATAGAAACAAAAATCTTATTCTTTTTTTTCTTCTCCGAACCCCCGAAGTGATAGGCAATGGAATTGTGGATTGATTTGAGCCCTAATGTATGGTTAATGCACTATAATGTCGATATAAGTATAGGAATACATATAAAACAATGCAATGAATACTATTTGCTATTAAAATGTATTTGCAAGACGCATTTTTGCATTAATTTCATCTGTGTCGATTCATAAATCGAGATAATGTTGAATAAAAATCAATTTTCGATTTTATGTTATGTTTGAAATTATTTTTAAACTAAACAAAAACAAAAATTACTAAAAATTCTAATTTAAGATAAATTAGAAAAACAAAACTAAAAATTTTTAAATAATTTTATTATTAAATATCGAGTTTTTTCCGTTACTATTAACAAAAAGCATTTAAACCAATCGATTGAATGAGAGATAAAAATATAATTAAATTTTTTTGATCGAAAATAATTTGTATTATTAATACATATTTTCTAATTAATAGATACGAAGCAAAACAAAATTGAGCTATAATTCGCGTTACATAACAGACTCGAGAAAAGATGTTTCAATGTTTGCAGACATTTAGAGTCAGATCGAGAGAGAGAAAAAAGTTATAGTTTTTTATGAGACGACAGACAGTGTGTAATAGAAAAGGGTTAACGACTCCAAACAAGCAAAAAAGGAGGAAAAACTATTTTTATTATCGACAAACACTGATATATATTAGCGAAATGTATTCGAAGTTTTTCGACAAAAATAAAGTTTATGTTAATGTAAACAAACGACAAGTGAGAGAGAAATGGCTTTAAAACTAAATTAAATATAGTATTGAATTAATTGCGAGTCATGTTCGCTGGCGTAAAGTTCGCAAAACATGTATTTACTTAAAAAATATATATAAATAATATATACAAAAAATCAGATGTACATGCTTGATATGTAAATAGAAAACAAAAATCTAGCATTGCACAAACAACATTTCCGTTATCTCCCATCATAACAAAAAGCCAAGTGTTTACTCACAACAAAAATATATACAAAAATAAATAATTTTATTGATTAAATATACATGCTTAATATGCAAATACGGAAAAATTTGACCTCGCACAAAACGCTTAGCTATCTAAAATATTGAAAAAAACAAGTATTCAATAACAAACAAAAAAAATCAACATGCTCAATATGCAAATAACAGCAAAAAAATAAAAATAATAATTAAACTTAAAAGTGAAAAAACAAATTTTTCTCAACTATCTCCGATCTTTGTTTTGCAAAAAACACTCCTCCTACAAATCCTCATCTAATCTATTCTTTTAGCATGCGAGAGCCTGGATATTAAAGTAGGACATGTTAATATTTCGCAATCAAACGCAAATTTCAGCTTTGGCTAAATTTGCAAATATGATAATCAGACCTCTTATTGATTAGACTCATATTGGAAGTGATGCAAACACTGCTTATGATTTCGGCTCTCGATTTCGCAATTTTAATCGTATCTAATGTTTGGCAATAAGTAGTTCAGAAAAATAATTTCATACAATTCGATGCACTCACTGTTCATTATATCCGATATACAGTATATATACATATATACACAAATATCTATACAGTGTATATATAAGTATATATACTGTATATATATATATAAATTGATATATATTTTTAGGACTTGTATATACAGTGCGATAAACACTGTCTGTAAACTCAATTTGTCTCTTGATTGGCGATAAGAGCGAAAAGTTTTATATGAGTTTAGCTCTAATTTCTCAAACTTTTACTTATGTTTCTCGATATGGAAAATATTTAGCTCTGATATTAATTCCGGATTTGCTGGCGATAGGCCTTTCGCTACATTATATTCCGTACACACTATTCGGTTTCAAATTGAAAACTGAGAGTAAAAGTCGAGTTTTTAGTTACGAAAATAGATTCGCAAATAGACCTCTAGTGGCGAATACTATTCGCTGTAATAAAACAAACGTTTGATTAATGTCTGTATCGAATGCCGAAACTCGAAATCCCGAAACTTATAAATATTTATTATTTATTTGTTTAATGTTTTTAAACTTTTTTTTTATTTTTTTATTTTTATTTCACTTCTCTATTATATCGTATTTCGCTTTCACTCAACAAATATTGTAAATAATTTTCGATTTCGAATAATATTTTTTATTATTTTTATATTTTTTATGTTTGAATATTAGGTTAACTTTTAATATTAATATCAAAAGTCTATTTATGAGTATCTTTTGATTAAATATTCACTTTTTGTTTGACTAAACTTTTTTTATTCAACTTTTTATTTACTATTTTTGTTTGTATTCATCTTTTTCGGCTCAATATAAGTGCAAAATATATGTTTGAAAAAAAGATAAAAAAGTTTTTTTCGTTTCAAAAATGTATATATTTATTGAATTTAGGATTTTTCGCAACAAAAAAAAAGTTTAATAATAAAAAAGTAGAGAAAATATTCTTTCGATTCGAAAAACATTTGATTTGTAGTAAAAACAAAAATTATCCGAAAAACCATATCTCGACTAATGATTAGGAAAAGCGAAAACTCGAGAGAGAATTCAAGCAATAAAACACCAAAAAACGGCATAAAAAACAAAACAAAAAACCAAAAATCAAATACAGAAAAACAAACATAAATATATCAAAACATAAATTCCAAAAAAAAAATAAAATAAGTTTCGAAAACAAAATTGTAATTTAATTCGGTTTCTGAAGGTCTGGTTTCCGGAGACTATATATTCGAATATTTGGTTTGAAAAAAATAGTGGAGAAAACGGAGTAAAACAAAATAAATACATATGTATTCGTACGGTTCGTCTGTTTTATATAAATATAAGCAAGGCTATATATCAAAATTTTATCTTCCTACATAAATATACTAGTTGCAATTGCAGCCGCAGTGTATCACTGTCTATATGCACTGTATTCGAGTATAGCATTGCTTTGAATAGATTTCTCTATAATTTCAAATTAATTTAATCGCTTTTAATGTGTTTTCAGATTTTATAAACAATTAAAACATTTGATATTAAGTCCATTCGTAACCATAAACTCAATTCAATGGCATTTAATCGAAATTTTTGTGTTATTTTATGTATTAAATAATTTTTAAAAATGTCTTGAATTAGATATTCAAACAATACATACCATAATCGCAATGTACTGCCGCGTGGGGTACGAGAGGGGCCCATCACCTCTCAGTATGAAATTATGTGCACGCACAAACGGGTCCTTATAGTTCGGATGACATGATATAATCTGGGTCACACCGTCATCGATGAACTCTCGATTGTGGTTCTGTATTGATAAACAAATTGAAGCAAATTTTTTAAATTAATTTTTTTTTTGATAAATAGTTTTTTAAATTTTTTTTTAGTATTTTTCGTGTTATAAATATTAGTTAGAAATTAGTTTTTTTTGTTGGTTTTTGGATTGAATTTTTAAGTACTTTTTTTCTAAAATATAGTTTAAGTTTTGCAAAAAAAAAATTTTTTTAGTTTTTATATATATTTTTATAATTTATTTTTCTAAATCAAGTTTTTTTTTGAGCGAAAATTGTTTTAAATTGATTTTTCGAAACGAATTAACTGATAAGACGTGAATATACTTTGAGAGGCAATAGATATATAGATATTTCGTTTCGATTATACTTTTAATGACGAAATTAATCGCAAATATAATAAAAAGTCTGATATTGAGAGTTAGTTGAATTCGAAATGACATATAACTGGAATGTACAAGTTTAATTTATTCATGGCAACAAGATAAATTAAATTTACAATTTTAAAACAAATAGTCAAAACAAAATTTCAAAACGCATCAACTCACAATCGATATGAGCTAGACACATTTTGTTTGGTAACCGCCCTAGCGCATTTTTTGCTATTAATACGGCTATAATTGTGTTTAATATAAATACAAATTTTTTGCTCAAATAAAAAGTAGACATAATATCCAATAAATAAATAAATAAAATAATAAAATCAATTCAAATACAAACTTCTAATGGATTTCTATCCTCAAGTCTGAGGCATAGATACGTCAAAATTTGATTTTTACGAAATATATTCATTTTTAGCACAAAATTCAAAATTAACTAGATAAAAAAAACAAACTAGATTAAACAACACTTTGAATTACACTAGAAAAGCCTAGAATAAGCCAAAATATACTAAAAGTTTTCATTTAAAACAATTCAAAAACAACTAATGCGAACACAAAAAATAGAAATAGTTTTTGAGAAACAGTTTTTGAAAAACAGTTTTTGAGAAACAGTTCGTCTAATAAGTCGAGTCCTAAATACTATTTGAGTCGAGAGAAGACAACAGAATATCTGCTGCCGATTGTCAGCACAAATAATAGACGAGAAATAAATGTTTTCCCAATTTATCGCTTCAATCGATGTAAACGTAGTGTTAAATATATAAAAGTTTACTAAACTTGAAGTGGAGTTTAGTATTGGTGTTGAGAATCCGCTGCAAATACTGAAGCGAACTGATAGTCAGTCCGCAACCACTAGTTAGTTGTCGTCGAATAGATATGGAGAGAAAAATCTATACAATTTCTCTCTAATTTTTTTTCATTCCGTTCCCCTAATCTCGTCAAATATATTCTGGTTATCACTAGTCGTATAATAGATTTTTTTCCAAATTGAGTGAAAAAAAGAAATAAATATATATCTAATATACAGTATATCATATATAAAATAAAGTGTATTGACTTGAAAAGCGAGTATTCAGTTCACTGTTTCTATCCGTGCGGTTCACTACGAATAGCCGCTATTTTCGAGCAATCAGTTCATTAATAGCGGTTTTTCGTAATACTAACTATAGATATGATTTTACTGAATAGTCAGACATTTGTATTATTTTATTATTATTATTTTTTTTTTGCTGATAATATTAATACATATATATACAGTATATATATATATAATATAAGCTAGCATAAACTGTTTGAACCGCAATGTTTTTTTGCGATAGGCATCGAATATCAGTTTTGAATTCAATATTGAGTTTTGTTAATATTTAACATGTCAACAAAATCAAATTTTTCCATACGGTCTTAAAATGTATTTTTCTTGCTAAATATTTTTGTTAGCCTTTCCTACCCCTGTTTGATTATAGTTCTAATTGCTAGTTTTTAATGTTATCAGGGTATATTTTTGGCTAGCACATTTGCAAATGCAAATGTTACTTGATAAACAAATTACGGATAAATTATGTAGCTTTAAACTTTAAAGTTTTTTAAAACAAATTTAGTTAGTGTAATTACAGTATTTAAAAATAAAACTATCATGTGAGTTAATTAATCTAGATTAACCTGTGATCAAAGCATATGCATATTAAGCAAACGGCACGGTTAATGTATCATGTAAAAATATTTTGTGACCTTTTTAGTACAAATTTTCGAAAAGTTATCAAGCTCATTAATCAAGCCAGATAACATTTTGGTAAAATATGCACAAAATGCAGTTTATTAATAAATTAGTAATTGATTGCTATTAATAAAATTAATGTATCTCGATACAATTGCATTGTTTGATTAGTTATGCAAAATGTGCACAAAATGTATTGCAAAACAGTTTTAAAATTAATTTTTCATTAAAGGCTAAAAACACTTTTTCAGATGTTTTTTGAAAATTAAAAATATTTTTTGAATTAGTCATAGTTTTGAATATATATATATTTTTAATTAATTATTAGTTTAAACAAATTATAAGTTGAAATAAATTGTAAATTATCTGCAAATATGAGTCAACCGGTGTTTAAATTGTTATTACTTTTTATTATATTGTTATCAAAAATATTAATATTATTTTTTTTTAATTCACTACTACTTCTATATTAGAAAAATTTTAATCAAATTTTTATTTATTTGTTATCATTAAGAAAATACACAAATATTTCAAAAACAACCCATTTTTGGGAAAAATTTCTCAATATATCAAAAAACTATCTAAAGTAAAGATATTTTCTATAGTAATAAACAAAACAAAAAATTCAGCAAAAATTATATACAATTTCAGAAATCACAAGAGTATTGAACAAAAGAAAACCTAAAAAACCAATCGATTTAATCAAATCAATTAATTCGGTCCAAAAAATAGTAAATCTCTTATCGGACTTAAGCGCAAAAATTTGATAAAAAAAACACAAAAATCAAAGAAAAAAGACTTAAAATACAAGTCTTAAGTAAAAACAAAGCAAAAAAAATTAGAGCAAAATAAAAGGTAATAAAACATCAAATTTGAGATAAAAATTCTGTTTCATATTATATGAATCATATAGTACTCAAACTTTACATCCAATGTGTTATTGACTCTTAAAATGAGTGCATTTTCGACAACAAAATGTATTTCATATTAATATTTAAATATTTTATTCGAGATTTTTGTCATATTTAAGAAATTCAAAGCAAAAAAACAATTATTTTAATCGAAATGTTTGAGTGCATTGACACTAAATACTGTTCGGAACCAAAAATTAGTCAATGAGTGGATATTTTTCGCTGTAGTATAGCTGCAAATGTCAGTAAAAAAAATCGTAAAATATATATAAAATTTCAAATAAAATATCCTATTATTTGAAATACAATTTACTTTTACTTCTATTCGCTTACAAAAGTTATTCCCCCCTCCCCCCTCCACTAGAACCCAGGCATTCAGGCTCCGGGTGCTCGACACTCGACTATTTATAAGACGAGATTTTATTTATCATTTTATTTATTTTTTATTTTATTATAAGACTAAAACTTTCGGCAGAATTGAAACTTAATTTTTTTAACACAATCTTCGAAAGCATTTCTCAATTTTTCGAGACTTTAATTCATTTTATTTTTTTTTTGATAAATTAAGAGCTTCTGAACAACAAAAGCCGAAAAATATTGTTTTTTATTGATTTTGTACTCAAAGTCAAATAACTTTTGCCACTAAATAGAAAATAAATTTCAAACTAAAAAGAAAACTAAAAAACTAGAAAAGAGAGGAAAAAAATTCGTCGAACTGTGAGTTAGTGAACGGGATTTGGATTAAAATCGAGAAAAAATGAGCTGAGAATTGAGTGAAGACTCTAATTGACGGCTACAATGAGTTAGAAGTTGTGTTTTTACTACTTTTTTACTGACACTTATCTACACTTTCTTCAACACTTCAATACTTACTGTATATAAGAGTTGATTCAACCGAATAAATATGTACAAGGAATTTATCCTCAATTCTCTCTCTCTCTCCCTCCCTCTCCTGCTCTCTATTTCTCTCTCTCTCTCTCTCTCTCTCTCTCTCTCTCTCTCTCTTATGCTCTCTCTCAACTTTCCTCCCCTACCCTCTCTCTCTCTCTCACCTTTTCTCCCCTACTCTCTCTCCTGCTCTCTCTCACCTTCCCTCCAACTGCTCTCTCTCTCACCTTCCCTCCCCTACTCTCTCTCTCTCTCTCTCTCTCTCTCTCTCTGGGAATAAAAAATGTGTGCCTTTTAAGAGAGAAGACATAAAAACATTATTAGAAAAAGTGTTTTAAAACTAAAAGCCGTCGATTCGACGATTTAATCCACATTTTTACCACTTATTCCACTCATAAAGTCTTTTCGATTATATACTCTTCGGTTCGTCTTTTTCGACTCTTTTAGTGCTTTGGCTGCAAATCTATTGCAATACACGAGTGAAGAGATGAGTGAAAATGTAATTATATTTTTTTTTCTCATCTCTTCTCCAGACGTCTACTCTCGCTCTTCACTAAACTTTATTACAGTTTTTGTTAAATAAATTTTCTTTACGTAATAAATAGAATCTGAAGATCATTATCGACTCTTGATATCAGTTGTGAAATATAAAGTGAAGACAAGTTGAGATCAAATGTAAATATTAAGAAAACGATTCGATTGAATCGACTTTTCCGCTCATATTATGCGTTCAAAAAGATTACACAAAAAAAAGTAAATTAAAAAAATATTTTCGCGAAAAACAAAACTAAACAAAAAAAAGTATTCATTAAAACTAATGGACGACCAGATGATCGAAAAGGTTAGAAAAGACATAATACAAAAAAGTTAGAAAAAAAATTGAAAAAAAACTGACGGCTAGTATTGGAAGGGAAATGATGGGCAACAGAGAGATAGCGATAATCTGTTACAACAACAACATATAATAGATAGAGAGAGAGAGAGGGCGAGTGAGAGGGCCTGGGAGTGAGCGATAGAGAGCCGAAGAGTGAGCACCAGAAGAGTTGTCGAAAGTGATAGAAAAGGAAAATAAGTTTTTCGAAGATAACGAATAGGAAAGCAATAAATCATTTCGACGTTAGTTCTGAAGTCTCTTTTTTGAGCCCATAATAGATATATATATAAACGAGAATCGCATCGGAAAAAGTCAGACCAAAAAAAATTATTACAATATTTAGGAGCGAAACGACACACAAATACTGTTACAGTCTATAGAGATATGCAATTTCGGAGAATAAAAGTTTGAGCGAAAAAAAAGAAGAGAAGAGATCTACTCGTAATCAGTCATAAAAGCGAAATCAATCACAAAATATTGGTATTAGTCTCGAAAGTTATAAAATATAAATCAGTTTTTGTTGTACATTATCGCCCTGGCGCGCGCGAGCTTGCTACATTCTTTTGGTTGTAACTGTCTCGGCTAGTGTCAGCGCTCCATATGCTCTCTGCATATATCGGGCGATGTTTTGGGCGAAAAAATGGCAAATTTCTGCTTTAAATATATATCAAAATACAAAAGTGATTCATCTCTTTTACCCTCCGATTGGTTCACATTTTTTTCTTTTTCTATTGAATTATATATTTTTCTCTCGTTTTTCTGAAAAACTTTTGCCCTTTTTCTCGACTCGTCTCTAGAGTTTGGGGATAAAAGTCCTTAAATTCTTGTTCACCTTCCAGTGCTTTGCCCTAAGCTATGGCTATATTTTTTTCAGTTGACTAGTTTTCTGCTTTATAGTTTTGTCTGTCTTTTAGCAGTTTAATTTTTTTTTAATTTGTATCTAGATAAGTTTTTGATAAATTTTTAAATTTGCTTTTTAGTCTCTAATAAAAAAAATTTAAACTAATTATTCAATTTTAAAATAGAGATAATTTAGTAATTGAAACTAGCTTAAAATTTAGATTGACACAAATGTTCGAGGCATTTTTCTATTTTTCTAATAACCTAGCTGAATTAATTTATTTGAATTATATTAATATATCAAACAAATCAATTATTAATCACAGAAACTAAAGGTTCGAGCGGCGACTCAGCGCTTGTTTTTCAGATATTTTTCGGTCAACTCTCAGTTGACAAATGGCTTCAAATAAATTATATATTTTTCTGTCATTTTTCACTGAAGAGAAAACGTAATATAAAATATTGTTTCGATTTATTGCCGTCTCTCTCTCCTACTCTCTCCCTCCCTCTCCCTCTCCCCTCTCTCAAAAAACTTTTTCTAAACTACAGGAAAAATACGGTTAAAACTTGAGGTTTTCGGAACAAAAACAAAATTTTTGTAAAAACTAAAACCAACAAAAAAATCAATAATTATTATAACTGTAGTATAACAGCGAAAAAAAATGTGTTACAGAAAAAGCGAAAACTTTTTTTTTAAATATTTTTTCTTTTTATACATTTTCTGGTCAATAAGAGTTATGTGACGTTTAAACAAGAAATAGTAAAAAATAAGTTTAAAAAAAATAAAATATAAAAAAAAGTTTAAGAAAATATATAAATTCAAAGCCTAAGTAAAAAAAAGTACTGAAAATAAAGCGAAAGTTTTTTTCCTCTCCTCTGAATATAAATATCGATTACAGTTCAGACAAAACGAGAAATAGAGAGCAATAGAGAGAAAAAATTCCGGAAAACGAGTCGAAAGAGTAGAGAATAGAAGAGAAGAAGAAAAAAGAGGAAAAAAGGGAAACAGAAAATCCAGTATTAAATTAATGGTCTCATGAATCAGAAAAAAATATACAGCAAAACAACATATTAACAGAAAAAAATTGTTTTTGTCTCAC
This sequence comes from Belba bartosi, assembly GCA_034693685.1. Lineage (NCBI taxonomy): Eukaryota > Metazoa > Arthropoda > Arachnida > Sarcoptiformes > Damaeidae > Belba > Belba bartosi. The sequence continues at coordinate 16,912 of JAQFXP010000108.1, read as the reverse complement.
AATCTAATGTTATAAGTTATAAAAGTATGCGTTCGGAATGAGCAAGGATGAAATAAACGAAAAAAATATCCGCCTTAATACAATCTAATAATCAAATACTACCTTAAAAATTAGCATTCAACAAACTTCTCTTAAATAAATTACCTTTCAAATTTTATGTAGATTACCTTAAATTACATTAAATTAAAATTTAATCTAGCATGATTAATCTAACGTCAAATTCGATTTAGATAAACTAGATCGTTATTGATAAATTAGTATAACAACAAAAATTAGCCATGATACAATTAACAAAACCCTTAATTAGACTAAATTAGACTAAAAATTAGGCCAAATTGTGCATTAATTCTCATCCCTGATCACCTGCCAAACTCCCCCCTGACCTTGCACATTCCAAAAATATATGAGAAACTGCATTCCAAACCCACCTCCACATCCAGAATAGTTTTTGGAAACGGATACTAAACACGTGTATCGAAATAAAAGTGCAGTTCTTTAAACCTATGCTCAAACGGCACTGTTCTGAGGGGTTAAGCACTGGTTATAAGTTTAAAAAAACTAAATAAAAAGAATAAGAAATACTTAAAACAAAAAATAATATTAAAAAATAAAATTAAACAAAACTTTGTGTTTCGATGACTCCCCGAAAACAGACGAAGTCAGACCTAAATCGGATTTTAATTACAATACAGACTATGACTCCGAACCGAAAATATACGACTTTTTAATAACTAATTGAATATTTATGTCGAGAGAGAGGAAAAAAATAGCAATTTTTGAGTTAGACTTTGAGTTCAGATACCGATTATTTCGCACAATATTCTCCCGAATTATATTATACGTTATGTAAAGAATTAATTTTTTTTATATTTCATTCAATTTATATAAATTAAAATATAAATTATATACTTATATATAGTCTTGTAGTGAATGAACTGATTTTCTGTTCACTTCACTCAACCGAAGGTCATATTTAATATACGAACTGTTCGTTTGACTGCAAATTCTGTTCAAAAAAAATTGTTTTCTTCGCGAAAATCCGAAACTAATTAAACAATTTTTGCGCAAAAATATATCTATTTTTCGACGTAATTACTACCTGTTTCTGAATATGAATTGAGCGAATGCTAAGTTTTTTCTCGACTTTTTTTTCTCTAAAAACCCGTTTTTCTCTACGACTCGATGTTTATGTAATAATAGTTTTTAGATTTAATTTGATATATAATTAATTTCGTATTTAGAGTATATATTTCGAGCCATAAGTCCCTCTCATACGTCAAAAGTCAGAATATATTTTCTTTATATATGTATTGTTATTTCAAGTATAACATTGAATATTAAGTGCATTTTTTTCTTTATTAGCGTTGCAAGGTAATAAATTTATCAAAAATATTTATTTGTTGCATGGAAAAATTATCAATTAATTTTTATGATGCAAGTTTTATAAATGACTTAAATAATTTTGAATACGAAAAATGCTACTTGGTATATAAAATAATTAACAAGATTAAATCAAAAATATATTAAAATAAAATGTAAACAAATTCAATAAAAATATTTTTAAAATGTATAAATTTGTAAAAAAAATTCAAACAATTTATAATAAACACTAAAAAATGATTAATTCTTAAAAAATTATATAAAATAATTAATTAAAAAATTAAGTAAAATTAATAATTAAAAAAAATAAATAATTTTTACAACTCTAATCACAACCCAATCACTGGTTTGAAGGGAACGAAAAAATTCAGAGTAATTATCGACAAAAAAAGAAATATTTTCTCTAAATATCTATAATTTAGTTGTGATAGAGAGAGGAATTTCGTTGAATTATTTCACGACTATGTAATCAAAAATATATTTTTCGAAATAGATTTTTGTATAAATTTCTTTTTCTTTCTGGCTAAGATTTAAAACTAAAAACTTAATTATTTGTTATTATATTCTCATTCACTTTTGGCAATAGGTTTTTCGCTCTAATGTTTAAAATACTCATTCATTCATCAGATTTTAGTACAATTTTTTCTCTCTCTCCTAATCATTATAATTAAGTTTTTAAATACAATTTCAGACAACTCTTCAAATATATAAATAACTTATTTTAGAACTCATTTAGAAATTGCTTTTTTCCAAATGTAGACTAAATTAAAATTGTTTTTATATCAATACAAATGTTATATAAAATATAATTATAATTATTATTAAAAATATGTTTAAAAATTTTTTTTCTCGATAACAAAAATCTATTATTTTGTATTCAATTCAAACATTTCTGAAATTATCGAAAAATGGATTAATTTTTGGGATTATTTCTAAAACATAAAAATAAAATATTAACAAAATTTCAATATTTTTCGTCTCTAATGGAAAAACATTAGTTTTAATAACATTTCAGTTCAATTGAGATAAGAATAAAAAAGAGTATTTTTAAACCAAAATCAAGTTTAATATAATTCAATCTTTTTTTCTCCACTTTATTGCAATGCATACAAAAAAAGTTCTCTTTTTATATAAAAAATATTTAATTTCCTTTAAAACTACTTAATCTCTGAGTGAAGTATAAACTTTTCGAACATCTGTCGGTCCGACCACTACAACGCAAAAACTTATTTTAAGTTAAAAATATTTTAAAGTTATATAAAAAAAATAATAACTTCAAAAAAATATTTTTGGAAAAAAAATATTAATATTAAAATAAACTTAGATTGCACAATCTAAGAATTTGTGCCAATTACACTTAAAAATTAAAATTTTGTACACATTTTTGGCATAATTTAACACTTTTTCTTGATAATAAATATTCAAATTTTAAAATAAATTTTTGCAAATGCAGTTACTAGCACATTTATCAAATAAACTTACATCCTGAATCCCATTTAATGTAGTATGCAACGTTGCATATAAATTGACAAGCTAACCTAAATCGAATTTAGCGCTTGTTTTTCGTTGTATAAAAATTCAATTTAAATTACAATAAGAGTGAAGTTTCTTATGTTCTCTTCCACTACTATATTCACAATCTGTTCATTAAGTTCTCAAAATTGGATTTTCTTCTCATTTCACTAAACTATACATTTCTGGCAAAACATCTCAATCTCTAGAACTCAATATTCACTTCAAAAACGGAATATATTTTTACAGAATTTTTGTTACTTTTAATGGCATTTGAAGAGAAAATGAGATAAAAACTGAGAAAAAAATTTGAATTAAGAAAAACATAAAAATAATACTAAAAAACATATTTTAATAAAAGTCTTTACAAATAGAAAAGTTTATTCAGTTTTACTAAAAAAAGACTAAAAAATGCAATCAATTCCTAAATAAAAATATCTTTTAGTCACAAACGGAGAGCTAAACAAAAACAAAAAATGTTTTATTAAAACAACTCTTAATTTCAATGCAAAAATCAAACATTAATTCCTAATCAGAAATACATAAATTTTGCGATAAAAACAATATAATTGCGAAACAGGTTATCGACAGCGAGTTCTCAATACGAATAATCAGTATTTTAGGCGCAGTTTGGGTTAGATATCAAAAACCAAAATTCAAAGACTCGTAAATTGTTTTGATAAACAAAAATCCAAACGTTTTTATCAAAAATATATATAAAAATAAATCAAAAATACAAAAAACCCTCAAAACTAAACAACTCATCAACTGAACAATCATAAAAATATAAACAAGGTAAAAACCACAAAAATGACCTTTCCTACAATAATAAAAAATTAGACAACAATTACTGTATTTATTATATTCAACAAAATATATAAATTATATAAAATATATAATAATAGGAAAAAAAGTCTCAAATAATAAAACTAAAAATAATAATAATTTAAAAACTATTCAACAAAAATCAAATCAAACAAGCACAAAAAAAATCCACCCAAGCCTAGCACCAAAGTTGACCTAAAGATAAAATTAAGTCTAAATATAAATTTCACGAAACGAGAAGAGAAAAAAAACACAAAAAACTAATTTTCAAATCAAATTCATAAAAAAAAAGTTCGCATTGACTCGACTCTGGGCTAAAAATTAAAAATTCAAATCAGAAAATGTGTTGGCAATGACCGGGCGCTGACAGTCAGTCAATAACTCAACGAAAAAAAAAAACTACTTTTGAATCAGAATTCAGTCAAAACGACAGAAAAAAAAGTCTTAAAACAAAATCTAAACACAAGTGAACCGAACGATCATTTGCACACATTTTGCATTAAAAACAGTCATAATTACAATACCGAAAAATAGCCTTGCACCAAGATGGGGGTGCAAACTGGGGGGCGGGGAGGGGGCAGTGGGCGACAGAGTGAGGGGTCAATGTTTTCCGACCCATACCTGACTTGTGTTGCAATCCATTGCTGTCCATACGTTCACCGATCGGTTTATACACATTTAAAAACACAATTAGTTTTATAATTATGTTTTCAGTTTGAGTCAAATCATCGATTGAATTGATTTGAAACAATCGGCGAATTTTGCAATTATTAAGTAATACGAAATCGATTTGTTTTTCGCAATTATGTTAACCATAACTGACTGTAATCTATGAGCGACTGACTGCTGGACTCACTGTTCGTATTGGAAATGTTTTTTGTTTTGTTTGTTTCGAGTGAATCGACTGCACTCTAAAAGCCATGTGCTTTGGGTCTAAATGTTTGGCTGAATTTGCTGATGAAATCTCATCTCTCGTATACATTATAAACAGTTTTTTTTTCTGGTCGTTAAGGCTTGAAAAGCTCGACAGAACTGGAAACTAAAAATTTAGATAATTTGTTGAACTTTTTCTTCTGATACAGACTAAACATATGACATATGACTGAACTAAGAGTAGAATCAAATTTGAATCAAAATATGTTTTAATATGTTTTTACACTTTTTTGTTGCATTTTTCTCTCTCTTTCTCTTTTCCTTTTGCTCACAAAATCTTAAATAAATTATTTTTCATTTTTTTTTCTTTAGTTTGGATTTAATTTCTGAATTATGCAAGGAAATATTTTTTTAATGTATGAAATTTTTATTATTTTTTTCAATGTATTTATCGATTATTTAGCAAAAAAAAAATCCCGGAAAATAAACCAGTTCAGTTTTATTAAAAGACCTTTGAGTTCATATTTTATTGCAGTTTCGACTTATTTTTCGCAATTTTTTTTCAATTCATCATTAATTTACTTATATTTGCGAAATATTTTAATCTAAATATAGTTTCAGTTTTTTTTATTTGCGAAATATTTTTTGTTTTTATTTTTTATGACTTATATTCGAAATATTTTTTTCTCTCAATTAAGTATAAAATTGTCGAAAATTTTTACAATTTTTTATAGATTTGTATAAAACGAATGTCAATCGAAACGGACATAAAATAGATATAAATATATATATTTTGAAACATATTTCTAAACCAAAAATATTCAAACGGATAGAAAAAGAAAATGTTTTCCAAACACTTGTTTCGAATTTTACAAATTCTTATCGTTTGGGAAAAAAGTGATTTGTTTTGCAAATTAGAGCAAAATTTTTATTTTCAAATCTATTTTTCAACTAAATTACGAAAAAAAAATTCAAACTTTTAAACCAATTATATCTGAAATTAAATAATAAAAATAATTGTTTTCGAAAAAACGCTTATAAATTAAGCAATGTGAAAGTTAGCATGGAAATAAATTGTTTCCAGACTATTAAATGTGAACAAGTTACAGTAATTTATAAAAATAATTTTTTCTAAATTATAAAAAAAAACTATTTATTATTCACTCAACTCATGTATATTCAGTTTAAAAGTTTAATAAAATTTTAATTTTCGACTAAATCTGAAAAAATCGATTTTTGTCACAAATTTTTTTGCTTCTCATATATCACTAATTTGACACAAATTTGGGTTAATTTCAACGCAAGAGAGAGAATAAAATCCCACAAAAAGTCTAAACAATTATCTTAATCCGAATTATTAGCAAATCATTACTTAATCGAAAAGTTTAAGAAAAAAAATCTTAAATTATTTTCCAATTATTCCAATGAACTGAAACAACAGGCGAACCTATTTTTCCAAACTAAACAACAATGCTACTTTTGACAAAAAAAAATATGTGTGAACTAGGAGAAAAAAATCCGAAATAGGCTTTTCCAACACATAGTTGAAAATCTGAATCCAAATATATTTCGTATGGGAACCGAAATTCTTGAATTAGAGACAAAAAAATTTATATTCACTCTTATATATCGAGTTTATTATTAACTCAACAAATGTTTCAAATTCTGTCAACAAAGTCAATGATTTTTTCTATTTTGTATTATTTTTATAACCAAATTAAGTGTAATTTCCTAGGTCAAATTTTTTTAAATTGTGCCTTGAACCAAAACAATATATTCTTTTTATGACGTAATTTTTGGTCAAATTGCATATATATTTAAATAATTATAATTAATTATATAATTATATATATTTTTAGGTAGAAATAGATTATACAATAATTTTATTTTATAAATATAAAATCAAATTTTTCAAAAAAGCATCTTGTAAGAACTAAACAGTATGCTAATTTATTAAAAGCGTTATTTGTTGCCATGTTAAAATTAAATTAGTTTAATATATTTAAGTTTAGTTTTAAAATAATTTTTGCATAAATAGCGGACAAAATGGTCGCCAAATTTTGTTTAATTATAAAAAAAAACATTTTTGACAAAATTTTACCCCTGAAACCCATTTTCCCCTTCGAAGGTTAATTGACCTTGGTAATAATTTTAAAAAATCTATTTTTTCTCTTTATTTTATGCCTTTTTTTTACTGTAAATATAGATTAGAATATCAATGAAAAACATATTTTATACTTCAAAAAACGATTAACAAAAAACTTGAAACAAAAATAAAAAAAATTTAGTGTAAAAAGAGTTGAAAAAGAGTTTCTTTAAGTGAAAAACGTCATAAATCACAAGTAATTAGTAAAATAAGAATTTATGTTAAAACACATTAGGATTAGAATAGACGTTAAAAATAAATTAGTGGAATAATAAAAATGAGAAAGATCATTTCTGAAGCAAATGTTGAAATTCATTGCGAAAAATGTGTTTTTTCTCAGAAAACTTAACAAAACTTTTTCTTTTCAATACATAAATGAAGTTATTATTTATGAAAACATATTTGGCTTTTGGTTTGAATCGAAAACTTCTTTTTTTTCATATTTTATATATTACTTGTGTTTCAATGAATATCTAATAGATTTGTATAGAAAATGAAAACTATTTTCTCTGAATAAGAAATCTATTTATCTAAACATAAAATATGAAATCAAAAACAATTCATAACTTATATGGCTTTAAGTGAAAGCAAGAGATGAGAAAAAATATATTATTTTATGCAAATCCTGAACACAATCGACAGTACATTCAAAACATATTCCATATATGACTACAACTCATATAACCGATTGATTGAGATTTTTGATGTAATGAATGGAAATGTTTTTTTTTCGTGTTTGTAGTGATGAACAGAAAAATTTGTTTTTGATTTTAATATTGTTTCGATTTATTGTTTTTTATAATAAGCGCTTATTTGGAAAATATTTGTTTTTCTCATTACTTGTCAATAGATTTCAATAATAGATTAGAAGAGAAATAATTACTTTTATTGCAAACAATATATTATGTAATTTAAAAAATTGAAATTTTTTTAATATAAGCAAATTCTTGACATAAAAACTTTTTTATATATATTTTATTCATCAAAATAACAAAATTTTTGAATTTAATTTCAGCTGAATTTTAAATAACAAGCGATTAATAATATTTTTGAGAAATTTATTTATTATTTTTTTTAATAAAAAAAAGTATAAAATATTTTTCAGTTTTACAAAAAGGCTATACTATTGGCAAAAAATTTATGTAAAATACGTGATATTTGTATAACATTAATGAAATTCACTGAAAAACCTCTTTTTTCTCAATGCCTTTAAATACATGTTTTTGAATATTATACTTATCGATCATTCAGAGCAAAAAAAAAATATAAAAATAAAAAGTTTTTGAAAAAATAGTTTGAATTTTAAAATCTAAAATTACAATAAATTTTTGAAAAAGCAAACCAACAAAAAAAAATTCTGAATATAATCTATTTGTTATAAAAATTAATAAAAAATATTTCAAATAATTTACAGATTCGCGTGAATGACATGAAAAATATTAACATATTTTTAATCAAAAAACAAATTAATTATCTGACGACTAAAGTTCAAAAATTAAAGTTCAATCATATATACAAAGAAGAGATGAATCTAATTATGAAAAGACTTCCAAAAAAATATCCAAATAATAGACAATAAAAAAAAGTAATGAATATATGAATAAAAAATTTAAAAAATATAATTTAGAAGGAAGCAATTATAAAAATAAAAATTTTTGCATCATTCACATTCAATGGGTGTAATAAATAAATAATTTACTTAAAAAAAAATTCAAAAAAATATTTTATTATGTAATACAATAGTAAAGTTCAAAACAAAATTTGAATCCAAACAACAATATTTGGTGAATAAAAAAATCTTCAAAAAAATTTATGAATATATCGTCTATTGAATGAATAATCAATTCTATTATATATGTATTTATTTATGGATTTTATTTGTTGTATAAAAAAACGCAAATTTTTAAACAAAACCAAAAAACATACATAAAATAAGTGATAGATTTTGATTTGATTTTTTCGGGTGAGAATACAAACGCAAAAATTCCGACACAAAAGAGGCACTGATTAGTGGTTCGCGTGATTTCACTGTTTTATAACACCAGCGATAAAAACATATATTCGGAATACAATATATGAAAATAACTTTTTGCCTTTTAAATGGTCTGGATCACCAGCTCCGGGTTCAATATACATCATGTCAACCAATATATCATGCACTAAAATTGCGCATGCTAGATATTAAAATGCGCAAGCAGAGCGAACAAACAATGTTAAAAAATTTTTACCATGTTAAACTTATATAATTTTAAAATTATTTTTTATTCAAACATTTAATTCTTTCAATTAGACATTAATTACGCTTATAATCGTAATTAACTTAAATACGTTAATTACTTATCTAGTTAAATTCCAATTAAATACAATTTTAAAAAGCTTAATTGTTTAATTAAAAAATAATTAACCAAGATTAAACTTTCAAACGAGCCGATCGCAAGCTTGCACATCTCGCATTAAGCTAAAGGCCATTCTTATGTGCCTTTCCTCTAACATACAGACAATTAACAAATTTTTTGCTTAACTCTGTATTATGTGATGACCGGTATGTCTATACTCTGTATAATATGTAATAGAAATATCGAATATATCGATAAATACATATATATATTGTCTATATATTGGACAGAAGTTTGCTTTAGATAAACAACTAATTCGTGTGTCTTCTGGTTTGATGGATCACTTCGTTTATTATGGATTTATCTTAAATTACTTCAGATCTGAAGACTAGAGACCAATAGATGTCGAGAAAAAAATAGAGCGAATGAGAGGAGAGTTAAAGAAAGAGAGAGAGAAAAAAAACTTTATTTTTCTATCTTCTGTCGGAATACTCTCCAAAAAAAGTCTTCACTAAAAGTCTGATATCTTTAGAATTGGCGAAAATTAATGCATAAAAAGATAGCAATATTTTTTTGGCTGCTCTGCATCTCTAAGACATTAAGTGCTATTTTTTGTGGACAGAAAAGTTGATTAATTTTTTATTGACTTAATATATTGAATAAGATTTTCGGATTTCAATTTCAATTTACTCTTGTATTCGCTTTCTCTCAACTAATTCATCATAACTTTTGTGATTAGTTTTGATAAGTTTTTTCATTACTCCGCTCTGTAAGGGTCGGTGTGTGTCGTCTCGAGTCTTAGTCTCGAGACTTATTTTTTGCTAAAAAAAACTTTTTTTATTCTGTCATTGAATACAAACTAGACTTCAATTATGAAAATAGTTTTCAAATGTCGAAACTCGTTATTCATTTGAATTGAAATTTTATTTTTTATTTTTTTTCGAGTTTCACATTGACATCGAAACGAGTCTCGAATTTTAATTCAATTTTTTCTTTTTGAACATTTTATAAAACTTTTTTTATTTTTAAAACAAAATATTTTTCTTATTATCAAAGGTTAATAAATATCATAATTAGATTCAAATTTTTCAAATTCTTTTTTTTATATTAATGTTTAGCTCAAATTTAACATTAATTATTGCCGGTCTAGTGAATAGAATTCAACTTGCTACATCAGCTAGATAACTTCAGTAATTATTAGTTTAGTTGTATAAATAAATTATGCAAATAATACAAAAATTTAATAAATATATTAACTATTAATTAAATTTCAAATAATTTAAATAAAAACAAAAACTCGAGGCCAACGCTCAGCACTGAGCCAACGCTCAACACTAGTATCTCAACAAATGAATGAACTAATTCTTCAAAAAAAAATAAATTCTTTTTATTCTTGATTCCACTTTTCGGTAAAGTTATGCCAATTATAAAACTTTTTCCTAAAAGACTGTTCACTGTATTCGCGAATGACTTAGCTTTTAGTCGACAATAAAAACAAACAAAAAAAAAACTTAAATACAGAGTTTGAAAAAATTAGTTGATCTGAGAAATGATTGAGTTATCTAATTAAGAAGAAATAGTTTCAGTTTTCACCAATTCTACAAGCGCAGTTTTTTTTTCTCTCTTGCTTGAATAAGATTGAAGACATTTCTCAATTGAACGTTACTTTTCACTATTTTTTCTCTTATTTTTCAAATAGTTTTTTATTTTTATTTTTTATTTTTGCATTTTTTGGGTAATTTAGAGAATATTCTCTTTAATTAAAATTGCGATTCTGTTTGACAACAGATTTTTTATATTTTTTGCTCTTTTTTGACGTAATTTAGTGTATTTTTCAAGAGATTTATAGAAAGTTTTTGTATTTTTTTTTTCTTAAATTTTTGTGTTTTTAATATTATTTTGTTTTTATATCCAATTTAGTGCTAAATCTGTCGGAGTTTGAAAACAAATGACTTGTTTTAAAATTAAATCAAATATTTGGGAAAAAATTTGAATTATTTTTAGGAGTTTTTAGACGTAAACTAAATTAGATTTAAACTAAATATTTATTTCATAAAAAAAAGTTACCCTGGTATTTATTTTAATGTTATATAAAAATAATTTTATTGTAAACTAGATAAAAAAAATAGATTCAAGTAATTAAAATTGTAAATCAAACATGTTAACTTTTAATTTGTCATGAGCCTTCGACTTTGTTTCAAATTTATTTGATTTTCAATACAATAAAAAATGTCTGAATTATCCCAAATATTAATACTAATCATTGTTTTCAAGTCAAACAAACTTTTTATAGAATATATGCAAAAAATACTCAATTAAACTGAAAACCAAATATTTGTTTAATTTTGTTCTTTAATTAATAGTCCATTAAATTAGACAAAAAAGCCGAATAAATATTCGACAATTGATTCATTGTATTCGTAGATTAAAATGCATTTAATTTAAGACAAATTTCTTGTTTTGTTTGACTCAAACAGTACTGTTGCTAACGATTAGTCAATTTAAAAGTCAAACTATTTTTACACAAAAGAAGAAAAATAAGAAAACAAAGTAATTGTTATTAAGTTGTATATAAAATAAACTAAAAATAGCGAAAAAATGTTTTGTTGAAAATTTGTGCAAGTTTAAAATTAAAATTTTTATGAATTTTTTCCCCCCGTTTAGCATCAAATGCGAATGACATTCGGTTAAATGTTTCGCTCATTTAAACCATACATTCATTTAGTTTAATAAATGCAAAAAAGTTTTTATCTTTTAATAAGTTATCTCTAATTCTCTTTTGGTTTTAATAATTTTTAAATTTGTTTTTTCTATTCCTTAATGACTTCGAGACTCTTCTAATGAGTTTTGAATTTAATTTCTGATATGAAATCTCGTCGAGACTTGACTGGAGTTTATGACGAGTTCAGCGAAAAAAAATTTATACATAAATTAAAAAAATTGTTTTCTTTTTCTTAACTATTCTTTTGTTTAGCAGTTTTGAAGTCGAAAACTAAGAGTAAAATCGGTTTTAACGCCTAATTTAGAGCTGAGATTAGATTTAAATTACATTAAATTTTATTTGTTTTCTCATTATTACTGTTAGTCTGGTTGTGATGTGGAGTCAAAGAAAATATATCAAAACTTTATTTTTATTTTATTTTTATTTTATTCTTTTTTATCTCTCCTAAACAATACGTCTATTGTATTGTTTGGAATAGTTTTTAGAAAAGTTTGAAATTTTTCTCTTTTTTTTGATGAGTTCTCTCAACTCTGCAAAATAACATTAAAATAATAGTAATTTTAAATAAAATAAAAAATTTATACATTTTTTTTCGCTAACTTTTAAATTAAGTATATTCTCGATGTATATCAGTCTGAGTGTGAGTTCAGCCAAAAATTTGAATACAATATAAAAACATAATTAGCTCTTAAAGTCAGTTTCGACTATAAATATAAGTTTTAAAGAATAATAAAATTTTGGCTAAAAATAGCAAAAAAAGAGCTAAACATCAATAAAAATTTGAATATTAAATATTGAACTAGCTAAATTAATAATCAATAAATTTGCCTAAAAATTAATCATTTGATGTTATAATAGAGAGAAAAAATTCCACTTTTATTAAAAGCCAATTAAAAATAAATAAATTTTCAAATTTTTTCTGCAAAATATGCTATAAAATTGAATTAAGTCAATATTTTTCACTTTTTATATACGCTTTTCAGTACTTAATTCGTGACTTAATCTAAATTCTTATTCTTATGAAAACGTATAGAATATTAGAAACAATAAAAAAAATCGAAAAATATTTTTCAACCCCTAAGTCATCATTCGTTTGAAAATCAGTGCATTTAATATAAAAATTTATTAATAGCTATAAAACAAAAGTAAAAAAAATAATTAAACTTTTATTTTAATAAAACACATTAATTGTGTTCCTAATAGAGTAGAGAATATAAATTCCGAATGACTTTCGAAACACATTTCTCACTATTAATCGCAATCTTTAACTTCCATTATATGAATGGAATATAAATAACAAAAACTGAATAATAGACTAAAAAAAGTTTTTTCATTTAATTAAAACTCAATCAAAGTCTGAGACAAAAGCACACGAATAGCGAAAAATAGTTTTTTTTAGATATTAATTAATTTTATAAATAAGTAATTATTAACAAAAAAAAACCTAAATATAGATTAAACTAAAGAAAAAGTAAAACAAAAATTAAAAATAAAACAATTCTTATATCATTCAACTCAATTTTGTGCTAGCTACAATTCCAAAAAACAAAAACAACACAGTTCTAATAATATGCACAAGCTATAAATTAAAGACAATTGAACTGAATTTTTTTTGCACAAGCAACAATTTTCGCATAATTTCAAACTATATCAAATAGTTTACTAAGCACAAGCAAACTAACAATAAATTAACACTTTACTTTTTTTGCCCTAGTTACAATTGTAACTTAAGTCAAGCCTCTTTTTATGCCCTAGCTAGAATGTACGCATAACTGCCAGTGCATTGTCTGCCGGTGCCAGTGTTTGTGCACACATTAAGACACACATCAGTTATATGTCTCTCATTTGCCTTTAGAAGTGATGTCTTTCGAAATGAATTGATCGAAAAACTTCACGCAAACCGATCATTGCCAGAGTCAGAGCACCGGTATGTGTGTGTGAGAGAGGGAGAGGGAGTGAGAGCACCGGTATGTATGTGTGTGTTGTGTACGCAAACTAAGAGATAATATATAAGTTAACTGTAGGTTATTTTGTTAGTTATGGAAAGCAATCACAGCTTTTGGCAGTCGATCAAATCATCCGATCGTTTCCAGATACCAGTTCAGAGCACTCACTCACTCCACTCACTCACTCTCCCTCTCTCACTCACCCTCAACAATCCCCTATCTATTCCCTGTGCCATATTATCTCATATTTGCTCTCTCCCTTTCCCTTCCCTTTCTCCTTCCCTTCTCTCTCCCCCTCCCTTCCTGCTCTCTCTCTCTCTCTCTCTCCTGCTCTCTCTCTCTCCTGCTCTCTCTCTCTCTCTCTCCCAGGCCTTCGATATTTTTTTCCATTTTTTTACTCAATTTTTCATCATTTCATGATTTGAAACATTACTATACATACAGTACTTGTGCCGTAATGGACAGCACAAATAGCACCGGCATTATGACACAGGCCATCACTGCCACTCGAATACAACAAATTTAAAGTTTCTTTTTATTTGTTTTCGTTTTTTTTCTCGACTGATTGAAGGCTTGAAATAATTTGATTTAGTTTTTTGACAAATATTTTTTGTATTACGTCTTTTTTGTCCAATTTTTTTATATTACATTTTTTATTACATTTTTTCTTTTTCGTTGAGATTTAAGTCAATATGAATTTGTATTTTGTTTTTGAATTTCTTCTCTAATTTCTCGACGTTTTTCTCTCTCTATTTGATAACAAATTAATGATATGTCAGCAAAAAATTTTTGATTTTTTTTCGTTTTTTTTTAAATATTTTGTCTTCTTTTTTGTGATTTTTTTCTTTTGTGTTTTTTTCTCTTCTCTTCCTTTTCTTTAAATTTATTGATTTTTTAATAAATCAATTGTAATATTGTTTAAAAATATATATAAATTTCGAGTTTTTTTATGTATATATTCATTGATTTTAATAATAGAGAAAAATGATGACAAAAATCAAATACTATTTAATATATTCAATAAATTTTAGCCAAATATTAATCATATAATGCATACAATAGTATAGGAATTGTTAGAAAACTGAAAATATCCGAAAAAACATTTCAATAATAAAAACAAATTTCAATTTCCCATAAATGCAGTGAAGGTTAACAAACAAATCAATTATAAAATTGAGAAAATTTTTCTCAAAAACTTTTCATTTAATTATAATATATGTCTATAAGTGCAGCGAAAAAATACACTAATTTTATATATACTTTAAAAATAAGAATTTTTTCCTCTTTTTCTCAATAATAAAATTATGCAAAAATCAAATGAAGTGTAAAACTAAGGAAAAAGAGAAAGAAATTTAGTTTTATTTTTTATGTCGAATATTATCATCGGATGAATGGCTTTACATCCGAAAGAGCGGAGAAAAAAATCAATTTAAATATAAGTCATATATAAATAAAAATATATTTATATAAAAAAAACGTCTCTAAAGAGAAAGAGAAGTGAAGAACAAATTTATGAATTATCTAATACTTTGAAAAGTTTTCGCAAAACCAATAATTATTGTCTGTATTGACGGGGAATAGAAAAGGCGTAACAAAATCATAAATAAGAAAAGTCTATAAATTATTGTTATTCATGAGTCATATACTGTATAAGCAATTATAGCAATAAAAAGGAAACTATCCAGAGTGACTACCTGGGTCAAAGATATTCTCGATATATCTTATTATATCGATATAATAAACATCGAAGCAATGGCTAGATTTATGAATACATATAAGAATTTATTGTTTTCGCTATTTATAAACGCGATGCGATTTTTTTTCGCCAAGGTAATATTTAAATTAAGCTGTTTATCCGGGTGCCTTTTAAGAGTTTACGACAGGAGATTAAGTCTGAAAATTGAATCATAAATAATGTTTAGGCTTTTATACTAAACTTTTTTTTTAACTTTATTTTTATGTTTAAAGCGAACTTTTTTAGCCGTTTTTTATTATTTGTGTTTCTAAAGCACAAACATCGCGAGCCTTGAACTCAAAGCCAAATGAGTTTTAGTTTTATTTATTTTTTTAAACTGAAGACAAATCTAAAACCATATTAATTTATTATTATTGAAATGATATATTTTAACTTAAATTTTGTGTAATTTATTATTTTTAATAGTATGTTTAAATTTGTTTTTTATTAATGTAATACTTAGTATCAACATTACATTAATTTTTAACTAGTATTTGGTATTTATTTTAAAATATAATTTTCATATTTTGCCAAATGATTGTATTTAACAATAATACTGCTGTATATGTTAATACATCTGCTATACATGAGCTTAAATCAGGGATTGTAAAAAGGGAATCAGCCAAAAATCCCCCTGATTTTGAAAATCGGCATTTATTGCCACCTAGCATTTGGTCCGCGAAAAGGTACCCTCACATTTTTTGTATTGTTTTTTACTAAATCCAGTTTAAATTCAGTTAAATTAGGTCAAATTTTATCATAAATAATATATAGGTTTTTTGAGCGTTTTTTTTAAATCCCTCCCCTGATCCTCCTGCCTGGATTGTCCGACCTTCTGAATCTCTGGTTTTATGACTCAAATGACTTCTCTGTGTGTAACGATAGATAGGAATGGCAGCACTGCTACTGTTAAAGCACTGTTATTCGGAGCACCGGCAGACTGCCCGAAGGCATCCAAACAGGCATAAACTGGTCTTCAAAATGCCTAAAGTGCACAAGATAATTTTTAAATACAATTATTTTTTATTCTAATTCGAAATCTAATCATTTGTTTGTTGCAAAAACTAAACTACAAATTAATCGACAAAAATAAAAATAATACAATAAATATAGAAATACAATATTATCACAAATAAAGTGATAGAAAGTTCAATATTTAAGTAAAACAATTTATAGTAATTTAAAACTTAATATAAACTTTGCCGAGTATTTGCTATTTATTTAAATATATAATTTCCATTCGTATTTTGAGCCCAGGCCTCCCTGTGCTAAGTGTGTACATGTATGCCAAACAATTATATCATTCTTATTTACAGAAAACTGTGATTTTTAATCAGTGATAATCGAAAAATAAAATTTAAAATAAGAATTTAAAAAATATTAAACAGATTTTAAATTAAGATAAAAACATAACTTCTTTTCAAATTTCAATTAATT
>JAQFXP010000107.1:0-46340 GCA_034693685.1 Belba bartosi | reverse complement strand
CGGGTCGGTTCGGGTTAACACCTTAGAAATGTCGGGTCGGGTCGGGTTGGCAAAAAGTGACCCGATTCTTGTCTCTATTTTAAATATCTTTCTAAGTTATAAATGGTTTAGCTTGTAATTATATTTTTAAAATTTGATTCTAGATAAACTGACAATTATGTCAATATTAAACTTTTTAAATATAAATTACAAAAGTATATAACAGTTTTTTATATCAATTTTTCATAGTTAATACTTGTTCATGTTTTTTGAGTAAATGTTTTAATTTAAAACATAAAATCATTTAATTTGTTTTTTATTTTAAACTTTTGGTTTAGTCAAAATAATTTTTAATAAAACAAGTTTTAAAATAAAAATGTTTCAAATATTTTAAATTCAATAACAAAATAAAAAAATTAATTGATACAAGCTATCCTTTAATAAAATTCATGTTCCTTTCTAAATGTCGGGAACATTACATTAGATATTTGGGATTTTGAAATTCAAACATAACTAATTAACCGACTTCACTAAAAAATTATACTAAAATTATTTCAAAAAAATATTACAAATTATTTTCACATTTTTATGCTTTAAACAGAAAGTGACTGTTCAAAAATTTTTAAAATTTAATTAAAAACTAATTTCAATTAAATTTATAAATTAGTTACAAATTAATTATTATATTATGCCTTTATTGGCTTTAAAAATTTAAATTTACCTCTGTGAAAAATAAACTTGTTGTATGAATACTTTAACTCAATGTATATTTCTATACTTGTATAATAGGCTGGATACTCATTGATTCATAGCAACATGATACTTTTTCTTTGTAGTACCGGATAGAGCAGAGTCTGACTCGAGTTTGAGTTGACAACAACTCAAGTCTATGAAGACTCTATGCCTATGCCTATGCCTGACAGCCATACATGTGTACGAAATCATGTGTTCATACAGTACTGGATGTGATTCACTGATAAGTTTAATATTACTATTAATATGAATAGTAAGACTAAATTATTTATACAATAAATTGTTTTATTAAATAGAAATTATCAATACTTTAAGATATGATTGCGATATAAATGCATTAAAACTTGAATTAAATTTCAAGTAATTTACCTCAAGTTTACAATTAGTTAATTAATTAATTAAAGTGAAAAAGTAGTGAAATATCAATCGAAATGAGTACTGAATTCAAAGACCCAAACACTGAACCGAAATGTTTGTGGAGTTTAGATACGACTAAATTGGCAAAAGACCCACATTTTCACGATGTGCTCAAACCGAGGCCCAAGATATTGGCCAACATATTGGAACAGATTGGAGACACACCACTCGTTCGGCTGAATAAGATTCCGAAACAGTTTGGAATCAAATGCGAAGTATTGGCTAAATGTGAGTATTTGAATGCCGGCGGAAGTGTTAAGGACAGGATTGCACTGAAGATGGTTTGCGACGCCGAACGCGACGGCATTCTCAAAGAGGGCTTCACCATAATTGAGCCGACGAGTGGCAACACAGGCATAGGCCTGGCATTGGCGGCCGCCGTCAAGGGTTACAAATGTATAATCGTTATGCCGGAGAAGATGTCCAATGAAAAGGTGAATGTTTTGCACGCATTGGGCGCTAAGATTGTTCGGACGCCCACTTCGGCCAGTTATGACTCACCGCACAGTCATATAAAAGTGGCTCAAAAGTTGTGTCGACAGATCAAGAACTCAGTTATTCTGGACCAGTACAGGAACGCCGGCAACCCTTTGGCCCATTACGACAACACCGCTCAGGAACTGCTCGAACAGACCGACAACAACATAGATATGGTTGTCGTCGGCGCCGGCACTGGAGGTACGCTCACTGGCATCGGACGGAAGTTCAAAGAAGTGATCCCCGACTGCAAAGTGATTGGTGTCGACCCTTACGGCTCAATTCTGGCCCAACCGGAGCTCATCAATAAGACTAATACCACTTTCTATGAAGTGGAAGGCATTGGTTATGACTTTATTCCAACGGTTTTGGACCGAAGTTTTGTCGACAAGTGGTATAAGTCTGAAGACAAGTCATCGCTAGAAATGGCGCGAAAGCTGATCGCAGAGGAAGGCCTTCTTTGCGGCGGCTCTTCCGGCAGTGCAGTCGTGGCGGCTCTGAATGCGGCCAAAGAACTGAGAGAAGACCAGAGATGTGTTGTCGTACTTCCAGACGGAGTTCGCAACTATATGACGAAGTTCTTGGACGACAACTGGATGTTTGAGCGCAACTTCCAGACCAATGTCGAAGAGGATGACCAACAGAAGCCATGGTTTTGGAACGAACCGATTCATAATCTGGTGAAAGGCATGAATGTCCAGAGCGTTGACCCGAACACCAAGTGCTCCGAAGCCATTGCTATTATGAAACGACACGGTTATGATCAGCTGCCGGTGCTCGGGGACAATGGCCTATTGCTTGGCATGATTACAGTTGGCCACATAATGGCCAGAATGTCCGGACACACCGTCACTGTCGAGAGTCCGGTGACTGAAGTAATTGTAACTAATTTCCCCAAAATTGAAAGGAATGGAAAGTTGGGTTCGATATCGAAAATTCTTAAAACCAATCCCTATGTAGTTGTGTTCGATGAGGTGTCCGAACACAACGAACGCATCGCTGGAATCATCACTCATATAGATATTCTTAACTATTTAGCAGAACTCGACTCTTATGAACAATAATTGCCGATTAGTTCCCACTCGAGTCTAACACATACTATAGTTTATATTAAATCTATTTCTCCATTTGGTTTATATTAATTTTTCTTTAATTTTATAACAAATTTACTTCAAATCAATTAATCAAAAAGTAATTCTCAAAAATGTATTTTTAATCTAAATTCAAACTAATTTTTGCTTTTAATTTCGTATTTACTAATATTTTTTAATGGATTTAATATAAGTATTAATTTAATATAAATTTTACATTCGGACCAATCTTTTCATGTTTAATATCAAATTTTTAAAACTAATAAAACAAAAGGAGTTCTTCAACAAACATGGTGATTAGTAATCAGTGATTAGATACGTCTCTAATTCATAAAATGTTTTACAGCTCAATAGAAATTTTATCTTAATTTCATATGAAATTAGGTTTTAAACAAAATATTTTTACTGTATATATAAAGAGATAACCAAATGATTGTGCTGATTTTTTTAAATGCAGACTTACATCCCTTTAATGTAGAGCTGCATAAAATTAAGATAAAATGAGTTAACAATAAATATTTAGCTGTATTTTTGTAGATTTTAAACTTTATACGAAAATTGATATTTAATGTAAAATCAAACTAAAATATAAAACCGAAGTTACTATAACTTATTGAATTTATAATGCAATGAATTTTTATATTGTTAATAACAATTTGTTATGCTTTTATTTATTGAATTAACAAATTTTGTTAATTTTTAATACATTTAATATAGAATTTATTTATTTACAAACTAATCGCGATATATATAGGTTGAATCTAGTTCAATAATTTTTGAATCATTCATTCCAAAAATTACAATCAATTATTTCGATGATTTTATCAATTATTTAATGATATAATCCAAACATTTAATTCAAAGCCTTATTTTCTTTGAATTGACGAAATTTTGTATTTAATAAGTTTTTATTTGTTGTCTAACCTATTCAATCGAAGTCTTACTGACCTATTAATACATTGCACATACATTGTAACCTCCGACTTGCACATTGATCACTGTTTCAAAGCTGTGTTTGATAGCATTTGTTCAGTTGTTATACAATACTGTTTTGGCAATACCTTTCGAAGTAATAAGAGTTGCATTAATGAAGTTAAAGACATTTTAGGTTCAGATTATTATTACTCATTGATATGAGATTTAACTTCATTTCTGAGCCATACTATCGAAAGCAATGATCTGATTATTCCGTATAAGCAATGAGTTGTAACTTTGCGTTAATAATTCATTTTAATATAACTGAAAATACATTCATATCTTATTTAATAAATAAAATATATATATATTTTGTACACATTTTCATTCCATTAATGTAACTTCACTTTGTACTGCATATGCATTATATACTGTACTCGAGCTTTAAAAGGCTTGCTTTGGATTAATATATTTTTTCACTACATTATTCACTTTTAATACGTTTTAATTATGTAAAACATAGCGAATAGTGTTATGCAATAGAGTTAAGAGCTTTTTCTGTTGAAGTTTAACTAAAAATACATATTAAACCAAAATAATGCGATTTCTTATTACTCGAATGTTATCCAGACCTTCAGTATCTGTTGTGAAATTACTTTCAGCCTTAAGTTGTTTTTTAGCCGTTTTATTAATACAATTAATTTGATTTGATTACAACTTGTAAGCTTGCAAATAGTATACAAAGGTTAATTTCAGTCGCTTTTCATTACAATAAAGTTTATTACAAAGAGGATTGTAATCAAGAATTTCGAGTCAAATGTTATAGTTTTTGTGTTAATCATACGATTAGTATTTCAATATTCTGTTCTGTTCTCCAAATTGAAAACAAATTGACAATCGATTGACTTAATTGAAAGTAATCGAAAACTTCTTTAGGACTATTACCACGGATTCAATGTGTCGTTCAATTAATTGCCGAAAGAGTGACAACACATACAAGAGTTGTGTGTTATGTGAGTCCATATACGAACGATATGAGCGATGAGTTAAATATTTATCTTAATTTAGAGCAACCAATAAAGGAGTATATGAAGGGTCAGTCACCCGATAAAAGCTCTGCTAATACTTTATACTTTCATTTTATTATTATTTTTTGAGTATATGTTTGAGAACACAATTTACGCCAAAATTCTGTTTCTTCTTAGTCTCGGTTCTGTGAAACGCAATACTTTTATTTAGTTCAGAGTTTGTATTATTTGGAAAAAACTTTCTTCACTTAAAACACTACTTAAGTGGAGAATTTGAAGCGAGAATTGCGAAAAAAGATAATAAGATGGCAAACAGTAAATATCAATACATCTATTCAGAGCCCAATTTGAGACTCGAATTCACTATTAGTGTAAACTAAGAGTAAACTAAACCGAACCGAAAAAACAGTCAAATATAACAAATTGATTGCATTCTAACAAATGGTAAACAATTAGTTCAATATTGTACTACTGGTTGCCAACTAATGCAAGTTTACAAAACTCGAAATTATATTTTCAATAAATCATTTATAATTATTTTAATTAAGATATCATTTCATTAAAACCAATTCCTAATGGACTCTAAAGTAGTTTTACAGTAAATAATTAATATATAATTAGTTATTAATTTGGAATCTTATTAAACGCCAGAATAAACATCAAATTCAGAATTTATTTCAACGTTTGAAAAATGTTTTTAGTAATCAAATGGATATCAAATTTAATTAAAAAGTTTTATATTTATTTTAGAGGTTGAGCCAGGTAACAAAATTACTATAAAGCTAATTAGTTTCTTATTACATGAAATAATTAATGAATTGATTTCAAAGAAATTGATTTTAGTTTTGTATAATTATTATAATATTTGTTTAATTAAACTGTAATTATTATAATAATATACTTTCAAACAAATGGCTCAACTCTATAGAGATTAGAGCAAAAATAAGCCGACATTTCATTAAATAGTTTATCGAATTAATGGCCAAAAGTTTGTTATAAAAATAACAAAATACCATTAGTAATGACGAATATGTAGTTAATTCAATTTAATTTCGCTAATATTAACTCGACTACAGCTAATGTACTGTATATTAAGTTGTGATGTTTGAAGTGAATTGTCGTTCTTTAAAGTCAGCTAAAAGTGACACAAAAGCGATTGCAGACAATCAGAGAAACTATTCGATTGCTTATGAATTAATGAAGAAAATACATTAAAACTGTCATTAATCTTGTGATCAAACATAACTCATTCTAAGCGTTTCCAACTTAAACTTCGCAAATATTTCCGAATCAATCATTTCCTATCATTTATTTCTTTACTTATTGTTAATACCGAAAATTGATGATAATTTTCACAAAATCAAACTTATTTTGCAACTCTTCTCTTCTTTTCTTTTACGTAATTAATTCAAATCTCGATTGAAGTGAAGATAAATTATTTGTTATATAACTTATTACTTAAACACTTGACTATTGGTGTACTCTATCTTTCTTTTTCTTATAAAATATTATCTTTAAATCTTCTAAAAAATAGAGTAAATAAATAATTTTCTTATTAGTCTAAGCAATGGCATAGTTGCTGGCTTAGTTTCTAAGAAGTATTCCGCACAAGTGTTGCTTAAGTAAAAAAAAACTAAAACAGATATTTTCATCTGAGATGGCCATGATACTTTGTTAGAAGGTAGGATATATATTAATAATTATGTTTAAATTAAAATAATAATAATATTTTAAATATTTAAATTAAAGTACTTTATTGGAAAGTATTAAAATATTTATAAAAACAATTATAATAATATACTAACAATGTGTAACAAAATATTTTAAGTTTTAAATAATAAAAAAATAAATTAAGCAAAAATTTTTAATTTATAACAATATTCACATTTTGAATAAATTAATATAGCTCTATCGTATGTAAAGATTTTAATTTGTAATGTTTAAATAACAAGCTTGCAGAAATATTGTCGAAATAGCTTGGCCATTATTGGCAACATATCGGTTTTGCGTGAATATACTGCCCAATACTCCCGAGAATATAAGAGTTTAGTTGCATTCTGTTGAAAGAGCACTCAATCCATCAAAGTTTAGTCGTGTCTTAGTATTAAAGTCACCTATAGTTTGACTTCCAGACTCTCGGTTCTATTGTTTGTTTATGGAAGTCAAGCCGAGTGTCAAAATAATTTATTATTTATAAACAATTGCACTTCAAATAATATTTTGCTCACATATTTCAATCATAAAATCTAATAATAATCTAATTTCAGCCAAACTTATCAATAGCTCTAATTTAAGTCCAGAACATTTGGACTATGAGCTAGGTGTATTTTTTGCATTCAATCTTTTGTTTGTAATCATAATTAACTTGATCAATAGCTAACTAAAGAAACAAATCTGTTAATATTGTAAAAATAATATGTTGATAAACAAATGGTCAAACATTAATTAAAATAAAAATTTATATCTAATATCTATCAAATTAATCATTAGATGTATTTTAGTTTTATTAAATGAATTTGAAATTCTGTTTCATATTATTAGTCTTAAATAAATAATAAAAAATATCAAGCATATTTAGTATATTTGTGCATTAACTTAAGTATTGTCTTAAAAATTGATTTATTGTGCACAGTTTATTTCTTTATTTGTATTATATTCTTGTTGAATTGTCAATAAACACATAAAATATTTAAATGTTTAAATTTATCCAAAATATAACAAATAAAGCAATACTAATAAAATGTTTACAAATGACATAAAATCTATTTTAGTGAGTCTTTTGGTTTTAAAAAAATGTGCAAAAAATAATGCCTAAAACGAAATGACATCAAATATTCAAATCGGAGATAGTTTTGCGAATTTAACGATTTGTATCAACGAATTATCAAAAGCACAATTCAAAGCAAATATAATATCTTTTGTACTCTATATATGCAAACGAATAAACGAATGAATTCTTAAATTCTTTCAATTGTCGCTCATTTAATGAAAATCGATTCTAAGTTTTCCTTAATATGTCTTTTATGTCAGATTTTCCCAATTCATATGCATTCAAACGCTCAAAGCGTTTGTCACTTAAGAAATAGATTATAGTTATAGCAAAAAAACTTTTCACAAACACAAAAATTTTCGAATTTAGGTGATTTGCATAAAAGTAGTTCTAATGATTTGCATTTGCATTCAATTACGCGATTATCTTCGCTTATATACTCTATGTATCAGTTTTGCCTAAAAATTGCCAAAAAATGGAAAAAGCATTAAAAAGAAAATAATAGAGTTTTGCAGAAATTACTTATATGTATGTCTCTATGTCTGACACTTTATTCTTCTTCTCTTTTTTTTCTACGAATTTTTTTCATCTTCTTAAAAAGTCTTATATAATCAGATATGTTTATAATCACATATTTTTTATTTACACAAATCTTGGGCAAAAAATAACGCTTAGTTTGTATTATAAACTTGCAAACATAAAAGCAAAGCAAGCAATTAGTTTATGTATAGTATTTTGAATTAAGATTTTTAAAAATTGTTTACAATATTTTAACAATTAAACTATATTTGTTATATTTTATAAATTCATTTTAATTTTAGTTTTCTAAACAATTTTAGCAAAATTATTAAATTTTATGCACTAGTTTGTTTAATTTATGGATTAATTTAAATTATAATTTATTAAATTTTTGATGACATCCATAACCATAAGTAAAGTTTAATTTAGAACAGTCTTAGTGTTCACTCGTGTTCTGGATTTTATGATTTATAAAAAGACATAACAAATGACAAGAATTTATATAAATATTTCGTATAAAAAGTCATAATAATCTTAGAAATATAATCATATTTTAAAAATAATACACATATTTAGATAGTTTCGATTCAGTTTTCGAGCAAATCTAAAAATTGCATATTTTGTGAACTAACTCAAAACCAAATATAATGAAATGATTTCTATTTTTTCTAATTTTCATTTGGATTTTCAATGAATATTTTAGGCGTTGTCTCGGAATTCCTAAATTGAATTACCGGTTGAGTACATAATGCTCTTATTTAATGAGAAATGGTATGACAAGTATTTTACTTAAATTAAAAACTGCTAATATTTATATAACTCGCGACTCATATGAAAGTTAATATTCATAATTCAGTTATAATTTTCAATTTTCAGGAATTTCCTTCATTCGACTCGACTTTCATTTAATCTTCAGAAACAACACTTAACTCTGTTTTCTCTTTTCGAGATATTTCGAGAAAATCTTTTTTTGAGCCAAATTTTACGGAAATATGAATACAAATTATTACTTTTGAATATTAAAGCAAAAGAATAAAATTGAGTTATTTTAGCAAAATTCCAGTCAATGCTATTTATATGGCTCTCTAAAAATGTAATCATTTTTATACATAGAATACATGTAAACTCATAAAAATAACTAAAACTAATGTTATATTAGTTCAATAAAAGTATTGGACATAATCTAAAAATATTTGTATAATCTATTGTCATATTGTGAAGCATTAGCTTAGAATAGCATCAATACATGCAATACTGGTAAAAGAGTGAACGTCTTAAGGATGTTCTGCTCTAATATATCAATAGAAAGCCGATTCTCATAGTGTTGTACAGTACAGTATGTCTTGAGCAGAGTGTGTAGAGTAGTATACAGTACTGTAACAGTGATATTGGTAGTAGAGTATAGCTCGAAGATGTGGCAAATCGACTGACGACTACATTTTTACATTGAACTTAGGGTTAATTTGATTGTAAGTTGAATAAAGGACTCTCGAGATGAGGGCCTCTTGTGATGCTTAATATGTGTGTGGCTTTCGGATAATCCTTTGGGAAATTAGATATATTTGAAGTATTGCTTCTCTCAGTTCTCTCACTGTATCTTATTGTCTCTCATTTGATAGCACCGGTATTGGCTGCCATTGTCTTGTGCCGAACGGCTTTGTCGACCACTTTATTGTCATTTGCAATCAAATAGAAAAAAGCGAACATTTGATCGCATTAGGAGTGAGGAATGAGGACTGAAGAGCGAGGAGTGTGAGGAGAAAGAGAGAGAGCGAGAGAGAGAGCGCGAGAGAGTGGCAAACATGAGGTGCAAATGTGTATGTGTGTGGAGGTTTGGATGTGTCGACTGAAGATTAGATATATTTTTTACAACAATTGGCGCTCGACTTAAGGCAGATGCGAACAACTGGTGCCCCAATAAACTATCTTCGTTGACAACACAGCCATTATTGGTGTAGTTGTTCTATAAGACTAAGGAATTCGTGACACGTCTTCGCATACTTCAACTAATTTTACATTTTAAACAACTTTTGACACTTTTTCAAAATAAAAAACTTTTTTCTTTCAAATTGTTTGGCAGACGTGAAGACACTTATCGAGTGATAATGGATTTCTAATTTCATTTAATTTGATGCGAAACTTCTTATACTCTTTTGGTATAATTTTGTGGAAGTGTTGGGCGTTTCGATTGCAGCCGAAGAACAATGTGTTTGAGTATTTGATTCACAACTTCTGTCAATGGATTTCTTTTAGTGTATTATTTGTTTGAGTAAAAAACAGACGAATTGTACGAATTGATGATTATTTACTTTATTGGTTTGAATACACAAAATATATGTTACAGCGAATGAGTGGTGAAAGCAAAAGCATTATAAAAAGCTTTGCCAGCATTTCATACAATTTGATTCAACTCATGTTCAACAGTACTCGCAGTACTCGAGTGCAGAAACAGTTATTTTGTCGACAACTGCACAACTGGATAGTCGACTATAAAACCTCAAACACTGAGTTGTGCCACAAATACATCTTATCGTACGTCTTATACAATAGAATATATCGTTTTTGATCTAATATTGAAATTGTGGTCACGAACTCCTTCTCATTTGGTGTTTCAATCTTTTTCCAAATAAACACAAGTGGCCAGACGTAGGCAGTGCTCCCATACAGACAGTAAGTGACATACTGTACAGGCTGTACGGTAGTACTACTATAAATATAATAGTACAGTGTAGTATAGTGATTGCACAGGCAGTACATTCAGTGCATACAGTGCATACAATGCTCCCAACTCTGTTAACTATACAGTACTGCTACAAACTGTACTAATGCCGCAATTCCTAAATCTATAACTTGCTCATAATTTTCTTTCAGTTCATGTCTTCACTATATTTTCCATTTTATTCCTCATTCTGTTCCCCCTTTGGCCACAAACTCATTCAAATTATCGGTCAAATGCCTGTATATCACGAGAGGCATAGACACTGAAAAACGATTATTTCATTTCTGATATTTTGTGTGCACTTGGAGTCAGTGTTTGCTCGCAATGCCATTCCGTTCATTGTATTCAATTGCGTTAATTAAATCAAAGGTTGAGATTAGATGAATGGCACGAATATATGGGCTCTAAGGCTACTAATTCGATGAGTCCTCTCCTCTAACTCATTACCCAAAGTGTATGTCTTCACCACTGACTCTAATGTTTTAATGAAAATACTTTTAAAAAATACAATTATAAGCAAATGATGTACTACTGACTGAATGTTTTTTCGACAAATAATCAAATGATTAAAACAAAAAGTATTTGTATAATGAAAGTGTGAGAGTGAGTGAGAGAGAGAGAGAGATCTCCCCTAACGGCACAGTTGGCTGTTCCAGATCTCCGCCTTTGAATCGGTTGTCAGTTCGTAGCTCTCCATAGCTTTCAGTTGTAGTGTTGAGAACTGAGTTGAGAGAGACTGAGGATATATGTGCCGAATGTGAACCACGACTAACACATCTCACCAGTTGTGTCACTCTTAGCCCAACTTTTGATTATGACTGCAAGACGTGATGATAATTGTGCGCTCATTGTGTTCACTGTTGTTCGTCAAGTGTCTAAAGTTTAAAGTTTGAGAGTTTGGGAATTTTTCAATTAAGGAAAGATCCATGCTACTTTCTTATGTCAATTTTGTTAATGGAAAGCAGATTCTATCGCTTTTTTATTGCAATAATCTTTGCGATCAGCGATTGCTGTATTGCAAAAGTCTTTGAATGACATATCTTTAGAGAAAATATTGGTTGACTTACTGTATATTCATATATAACTTATATATATTAGACTTTTTCTATGAATGTTTCATAAATTAAGATCGATATCAACTGCAAATATACTTACGTTAGACATAAACATTGTTTATGAACCAGAAATAACAGAAATATTTCTGTAATAATATTCTGGAAATGTTGAATTCATTGGAGAAATCAATGCGTTTTAATATAATGTCAGAAATACTAATAATATTTAAATCTAGTTTATAACACGAAGAAAGAAATGTTTCATTACTTATACAGTATATCTCGCAAAATATTTTCATTGATCGTAAACATCAACATTATGTATAGTTTATTAACTTTTAAAAGTTCAACATTTTTCTACCAGCCCTTCAAGAAACACAATCTATTGGCTGTCGCTATCATTACACTACTGTTCGCCGGTATGTATGCAAACAAATATTAAATAACTTTCAGTTTTTAACAACAATACAGATTTTGCTTTACTTTTTCAATTCTAATCTGACTTTTACTAAAAATATAAGTCAAGAATATAAATGAATTCTAGAATACTATTAAAAACATCAATAAATTTTATCCATTCATTAAATTTTAATATTTTTCTTTACGTTTTTTATTCTAATGAGAAAAAGTTAATGTTTGAAAATATAGCCTTAATTTTAATATATAGATCGCATGAATTCTTATTATAAATATTCTTTCTTTTCTTGTTTTGATATAATCGCTCATTAATTCAATAATATTTATGATTTGAATCGAATAGGTTTAAGGCGTTCACTATTAACGGTAATATAAAAAGTGACTTATATTGCAAACAAAACATATGAGTTATTACCTGATATTTTGTATTTCTTTAACCAAAACGAACAATACTTTTGAGTGCAATCAGTTCTCAATGCAATTCTCAATGCATGTGAGATCGAAAAGAGTCAGTTTTGCGTAACATTTCTTACCATTCCTTCCATATGAATCAACATCAAGTCACACATTATTGATAACCTATCAAACCTATCAGACCTATCATATCCATTATAATAGAGGACGCGATTCACAATTTCGTTCATACATTACCCGGAGATGATTGAAGCCTTGCTTTTGCCCAACATTTTCGATAACTTTATTCATCAATTTTAATGCAGGCTTTTAGTTGAATATCAGTTAGAAGACCATAACTGCTATGTATATATACACCTAATGAGAGTATTTCATGTTATCTTAATAACAAACTCGAAACTCGAGTCAACTTTTCAAACATTGCTAACTTAACTCTTTGTATTCTATCGGACATTTCAGTCTATACTGATTCGTGTATTTCAGCAAAAAATAATCTAAAAATATAGTTTTTTTAGAGTAAAACTTAATGCAGTCGAATATATCTTTATTGTAACTTTTTTTAGTTTTCAATTTTAAGTCTATTTTATCGGCAAATACTCGCAAACAAACTCCGATGTAATGCAGTGAATGTCATACAGTAGTAGTACAGTATATCAACATTAATATAAACTTATTGTGAATTTAAGGGAAAAAATTTGCTTTTTATGTCTGGCGTTGCAAAAAACTGCACTGATATGTTTCTAGTTCTCACAGCACTGCACAGTTAGCTCTGTATCTATTGTGTGTCACTCTGTAAGTCTGTTTCTCGTATACTGAAACTCAATACTGTTAGAGCATAGGCAGCGTAGCTCTGGTATGCGTCTGAAACGTTTGAATGATGCCTGGGTGAAGGAACGGCAGATTTACTGATGCAATACCTTTATTCTTGAGAGACTTAAGAGAATAATAATTTTGTGGAATGAAAATGCAGTACAAGAACGAGAATAACTTGATTACTTGAGCAGAATACAAATCACCCAATTATCTTTGTTGCGCATCCAATCATTAGTCTTTCGACTTTCGAGTCAAGTATTATATAATTCTTTATTCTATAACCGAATTCTACAAATATTATTACAATTTTCTAATTTGTTTCGGTTTTTCAATAGCTATAAAAATATTCATAAAAATGTAAATCACTTTTGAAATAGAGTGTAAAAGACGTTTCCATTCAAATGATAATTGCTTTGGGGATGACATTAGACTCGAATCAGTGACCAGTGCTATAACATTCGGTTTATTTAATTCTAAACCTATTTTTTAAGCAAATATTTCTTATATTAAACTTATTTTCTTTAACTCGAGTCATAACAAATTTGAAGCAACAAATCATATGAGAACTGCAAATATCTAACATAACTATAAAAAATCTATTTCTGTATTTTTTACGCATCAAATAACTTCGTTTTGAATATTCAATACTTTTTTCTCTTTCCAAAAGAGAGAATATATATAAATATAATAAATAGTATTTTTGTAACTAATCTAATACTTAATTTCAAGTAATTTATTATTGTTTAATAGCGTCGATAAAATTCTTTAATGACTTTCAAGTGCGTAAAACACAACGATTTTAGGGCTTTTTAGAGCAAAAGAATTGTCAAAAAAAACTTGAAATGAGAGAACTAACTGAACTATCAGAGAATGAGAGTCAGAGTCTGGCATAAAGATAAATAAAGGATTAGATTGCGGACAAACATTAATTTTAAATGAATGTCTACTAATTAAAAATAAGCTTTGACTGCATTCGAGACTTATTGTGGATTCGTTCTCCTAATACACGTCAAAAGCAATTTAGAAAAACAAAAACAAAACAAAAAAGTCTTACTATAAGAAAAAATTATTTTAAATATACTATTAATTCACTATTTTGTGGTCTAATAGCACTCAGTTTAATAGAAAAACTTACAATCTTTGATTATGCTTTTATCTGTTTTCTCATTAACTTTTGCTCTAAACACTAATATAACTAATTTAGTTGAAAAATATAAAATGAGAAAAAATAGTTAAGTTATCGACTCGGATGAGCTGTATCTGATAGGAAATATTTTTCTGGTTTTTCATAGTTGTGTTGCGTATCCACTCGAGAATTGCTTTACTCTCTTCTTATTGTTTTTAAAATTACTTCCAGTTATCGATCATTTTGTGTGTATTTTCCAAAGAGATAGTTCAAGTGCACAACAATCTTCTCAAATGATTTTAAAATTTTTTTGTTGCTGTCTATTCAGGCTGTGCTACACTGGTATGTTAGAGCTCTTATAACACTTTTGCTAAGTGTATCGTAAGAAAGATTGAAATGATTTTAGTTTTTTTTTTCAATTGGCTTTTGCGAGAGAATAGAACGAATGCTTTGGATGTAAAACAAGTGAATCAGATAATGACTTTTGGGTTAGGACTGGAATTCGAATGGTTAGTCGTCTCGTTATGTTGGCCTAACTTTCTCGATGTCTATAAAAAGCCTAAATTGAATCAAACAGTTAGAGAGAGAGAAGAGATTTCTCTTTCAGCGGATTATCTTATCGACAAAAAAGAGAATTTTCATTATTATTGAGTAAAGATTATAAATAGAGATCTTTTAACACAATTGTTCAGAACCTTAGTTTCAGTTGACGTTCAGAACAAGTATTGTCTTCACAAACGACTCGAAACATATAAATACAAAGAAGTTCATTGTTTCTGAATTTAACATTATTATTATGTAAAATATTCTAAGCTTTCGAATTCTTTAGAGTAAATATTTTGTTATTTACTGTCACTCAGAACGCATTTACTAGTTTATGACTTTCTCTTCCTATCCTCCTCTCCCCTCTCCTTCACTCTAAAACTTTTTCTTTTATCTTTTTTAATGCAAATTTACGTTTTATTCGTTTGCCTCAAATTAATAGTTAGTTTTTATTTAATTCCCGTTTGAAGTGAAATCACTTTTTATTTCACACTTTCATATAAATATATCTCTCTCTCCCCTCCCTCCCTGTTCCTCTTCTCTCTTTTATACTCTTATATTAACTTCACTTCATATACAGTATTGATGTTATTCCACACAAATGGCAATGTTTTCAAAATGTTTTCTTTGAATCGCTTTTTTAGTTCAATGATATTGTTAGCGAAAAATAAATACATCTATTCATTACATTCTATTCATTTATTATTTATTAATTTTTTTTGCGAAAACAAATTATTTTTTATTTTATTGAAATAAATCTAAAATAATGAAAAAAAGTAACGAATAATAACATAAAATGTATAATAATAATAAACCAATTTTATCAAAATAAAATATATGAAAAATTATTCTCGATTTAATTAATTGATTCAATTTACATTTTTTATTATAGATTATTAAACTCAATACATGAAAGAAAATTTGACAACATGATAAATACAATAGGTTATACTGTTATAACAGTACATTAAAAAATTAATTATTATTATCAAAAATAATATTTGCATTCTATAAGTCAATAATTAAATATTTACCATTAACATTAAAAAATGACAAATTTATTTAGTAAATTTTAAAAATATTGATTAATTTTGTTGTAGCTTTAACAAACTAATACAAATATTGATATAATGTGAACAAGAAGTTGCTTTATGTTTTATATAACAAAATATTTAAGAAATACTAATATGTAATAGCTAACGAGTAAGATACTTTATATACCGGTAGTATTGAATAGTATGGAAAATATATGCTAACATAGTTTAGTTGTTTGTCATTCAAAAATACTTCTTAATAGCAAGTGTAGGAAAGCTAACAGAAGTCGATAATAATTTTGGTTTTGATATGTTATCCATTAATTTATTTATAGCGAGAAAAAGCAAGTCTCGTAGGATATGGAGTAGTATTTGCTTTGCATTATATCCGCATATATTGAGAGCAGTGGTGAAGAAGAATAATCAAAGTTTGTTAACTCAAAGCCAAGTAATAAATTCTATAGACAGCCATCATTGACAACATAGACTTTATTTATGTGATAGTATATGAAATCTATTCAAAAATAACTACAACTCCACAGCCAAAGCACTCGTAATTTTTTCAAAGATTTTCTTCGCGATTGCATGTAATAAGTGCTGTATTTTATGGTCAAAAGCAGTGAATCTATTGCTGAGCACAACAGCACCGCAATAGATGAACATTGAAAAGGAAATGCTGATCGACTTGTACTCAGAAATAGTTTTCAATTGAACTAAATTTCGAGACATGAGTCAAATACTGTATAACCCGAGAGGTATTCCTACTTTTGTATTACCAAAAGAAATTCAAATGCTGTGAGCGCTGAGAGAAAAGCAAATTAATAGTAGCTTTGCTTAACTACATAATCAATGAAATACTAGTAAAAGGTTTTTGCTTTGATGTTAAGACTGATTTAAAAACTATTTGCAATTACTTTAATAGACTGAATCAAAATTTAGATGAGAAACAAATTAAAAAACTGCTTTTGACTCTATTTTAAGCTAATCTTACAGAAAAATAAGCATAGCTTTAAAAAAACATGGGTTTCTATTAATGTTTTACTTCATGTTTTCCAATGCAATATAAATATAATTTTATTTAAATTCAAGATTTTTCGGCATATTTTTATTAGTCGTAAAGAAAAATTTCGCATAAATTTATAAATTTTATTGTTTGACTAAAATGAATGATTGGATATAATGTTTTTGAAATTTATTTTTAATGGTCTTCGGCAATAATCTTTCAAAAATAGAAAACTTAGAAATACATAAAAATGAGTTAATATTTAAATTCAAGTAATTTTTTCAAACTTCTTATCAAACATTATTTAATATTGATTTTTAAATAGATTTTTCAATCAAAAGCAAATAAAACACTTTATAGAGAGACTTGTTTACACAAAAGTTAATATAATTTGAAAGGCATAGCGCCTGCAATGACACTTCATTGCAATATCGATATGCGTTTTAGGCCAACACTGTCCTCAATAGAGGGTCTATTGAATTGCAAACTTAATTCTATTGATTCTATTCAGTATATTAAACCAATTGAATACTAATTCGAGAATATAGTGTTTATTATATTAAACATTTGATTCAAACTCAAGTCTTTCGCAAATTACAGATTTATACACTTAAAACACGATTTAGTCATTTGTAAAGTATTCGATTCATCTGAATGTGAGAAAATTTTTAAATAATAATAAAGAGAAAAATTTGATAAAAATATATCAAAAGTAATATAATCTAAATATTAAAATTTTTGTTTTTATTAGCAAATAAATAATTTAAAATACACAAAATGTTGTTTAAGATATTTGATAAAATATTAAATAAAGATGTTAGATTTTTTTTTGCTTAATAATTAAATTGGGTTTTATATCTATTAAATTTCAACCTGCCAAAGAAAAGAAAAACAGAGTTAAAAAACGGCAAATTCCCAAAAGATAATTCTCATTAATCAAGATTAAAAGTTATGCGATATTCTGTATAAATATAAATACTCTTGCTCGAAATTAAGGCTAATTAAGTACTGATGTTTTGATTGATTGCATTTCAAACGTTTACTTCCTTTGTTAGCTCTGAGAGTCTCTATAATATCAAATTAATTTTAAAAAAAGTTTTAATAAGCCCTCATTATAATACTTCTAAGCCCTTACTCTTTGGGAATAAAAATTAATTTTCAAAAATGTTTTCCTCTTATTCTCGAATTTGCAACAAAGTTAACAAAAAGTTACAAAAATGTTTGAAAAAGTTTCAAATTTTTTAAATTAAGTAATTTAAAAAATTTACCTTAATTTAACCTGCTTACATAATTTAATGCCAATTTGTTTTTCAACAAAATAATAGTAAACTACATCAAAAATAAGACCAATAATTATATAAAAATTAATTAAATTATTTAATGCATATTTGATGAGTAGTTCTTTATAAATATGAGTTGCGCTCACTTTGCAAAGATTAGAATAAACTAATTTTGATATAACTTGAGACTAGATTAGGGTTTTATTTCCTAAATTAAATATTTGAACTAATTGTTATCAAAATGATTGACAGATTTTTGCGTCGCTTTATTGAAAATCAACAAGATATCTATTCCCCGACTCGTGGAGAACGGGACCGAAGACTCCGTAGTTTTAGACTGTGATTACACATTCGATATTGATGACAAAAAATTGGTGTTGAAGTGGTTTCTCAACGACGACCCGGAGCCCATCTATCAGTTCATAGCCGAGTTGGGCACTCGACACGCTTCCAGTCGATTGAGAGGTCGAATCAATTTAGATTATGCCGTCGGTGGCGACCCTTTAATTAAATACAGAGCTCTTAATCTATTGCGACCCACAGTTGACTTGAGTGGCAGATATTCATGTCATGTGCAGTCACTACAGAGTCATGACTCCAAAGAGGAGTCAATGATTATATACGGTATTTATGACACTAAAGATTGATTAGTGGTTTGAGGTTTTAAACTTAAAAACAATTATTATTTCGTTTTCTCCAAACTATAGCCACTCCTAAAGACATAGAATTTAGTTACAAATCAGTGACTCGGAAGGAGTTCAGTTCAGCCCTCCACAACAACAAAAACAATAACAACAACAACAACCACAACAACCACAACAACCACATACTCTCACACAATAGTTTTGCATCAGCTCAACAGCCATATAGTTCGGAACTGTCCTGCAAAGTGAGTGACGTCTTTCCAATGCCAGAGTTAACAATATATCGGGTGGCACAGGACGGCAGTCATCCCCGAACTCTAGACTTATACAGCACAGAGAATAAACTGATGAGTAATGGCGCCTATAATGCAAGTGTTTCTGTTTTCATCAATGATAGAGAATTAATTGAAAAGTACGGAAACGAAGCCTCAATTTTCGAGTGTCTGGTCGTTCTCAGCGAACTCGATCTCGAAAAGCGAAAACGGATCCAATATTTTCCAGGTTTGCAGTTATACAGTCATACACTCATCCACTCATTTATTGCCTCTTCACTACTCTCTATCCTCTGTTTGTTCTCCGCTTTTGCACAATATTTCAGTTTCTGTTTGTTTTCTCTTTTCCAATGCCATCAAAAACTGTTAATTTATAATTGAATCCAATTCTCAAATGTCTCAACATTTGTAATACTCGTATATAAATATAATTATTTATTTAACTGAATTAACTTTTTAGTTACTCGTATTGCGATTTCGCTACAATTTATTTAATTATTTATTTTTACAGTTAATGAAGAGCTGAGAAACTTAAGCGCAGAATCTAAAGTGCATTTTGTGTTCGCAATCTTCTACACAATTATGTCTTTGACTCTGATTTAAATATAAATGAACTTTAATTAAGAAAAAAAATCTAATAATTACCGGAAAAAAAACACGAAAAGAAAAGAGCATTTTTTTCAGCAGGCAACAGGTTTTCTAATTTATTTGTTGTCGAAAAAACTTCCTATAATTTGGATCAAAGTTTGCGTGTTTTGGAATTTAATGAAAACGGAAGAGCCAGAGAGAGGCAGAGGAATAATATGGGAATATTTGATACAAAACTCTTCAAGTTTTGTGACTCATATTTCATCTCTAATCTGGAAAAATGCGACTTTCGCTGTGAAGAAGAGCACCGAATGTAGACTCAATTTAATGATTCAAACAATAAGGAAACAAATGGATAATAACTGACAACTCATCGCTAGAGCCGAACCAAATATCAATTTAACACTTAATTATTGTTATCAATATCGCTCTCGAAAATTATAGGTCGTTTTTTAGATTAGATAACAAACTTAATTAATTAAAATGTTTTTTCAATTACATATGAATTTAATTAAATAATGAGAAAAAATTGAAAATTAATTTGACTTATGCGTAGTGACAGTAAACTAATATTAAAGTAAGTTATGTTAAAATAAATTTGATGAGACGTGCGTGAGATGAGAGGCGAATGTATGCTAACAAACATTAGTTGAAAATTAACTCTACATTCAGTATAACTTATGTAAAAAAGTGTATTGAATCAGAAATCGAGTGCTACTGCAGTTTGCGGTCGAAACGCATGTTAATACATATGCACATCGATGTGCACAACAAGAGCTTATAAATACTGTATATTCGACGATAATTATAATAATTTCCAAATAAAACTAATCTCTAATTTTCTATAAATGAATGCTCATTTGCACCAATCAATTAATAAAAGGCTTAAACCTAACAATTACTGCCATAACAATTGCTTTATTGATTGATTTAAACTCAAATTATGCCATTTTTATGCCACGAGTTATATATCGTTTTGATTATGTCTCCAATTCTTGTAATGTGGCTCTGATTTACTCCTAATGTCAATCCATTCACGAAAATGACAAAAAAGGCCAACAAATTACTTGTTTATTATAATTTATTTAATTACTACAAAAATGTTCTTTTTCTATGCAAATAATTTAATGAAAATTATTATTATTATTATTAAATTGTTTTTCTTTTAAGTTTATTGAATAAATTTTATGTATTATATAAGAAAAAAGTTTTAAACAAAAATTAAATTATTTAACAAATATTGAAATTTTCAATTTAATTTTAAATATATTTGTACTTAATTTGTGTATAAAACGGAGAGACAGAGAGTTTTGTTTCGAAAATCTATTGTTTGAACAGTAGGTGAGTTTATGGAAGAGAACATATCGTGTAATTGAATTGAATGTTTAAAAGCAGGCATTCGGAGGCATAGGCAGAGATGCGGAATAATTTCTATTAAATAAAACGCTGCGACGAATGACATTAAATATGACAAAACGAGGTATAGAGAGAGAACACATCTTCTAACACAACAATTGTATGATAAGCAACAAAAGCGGTTTATCTCAACTCCAATATTGAAATGAAATGAGTGAAACATTACTACGTTTTGTGTGTTTTTTGTTTGAACCAAAACATTGTTTGATTTGATATTTTGGGTTTTTTCACGATTACGAATGTAACGGTGAGACAGTTATAACTGTCTAATAAAATAAAATATTCTAAGCCAGAATATACAGAGCATTTCTATACATTTCTCTCCCTTTCCTTCTCATGTTTCGTGAATTAAAGGCTCAATAGAAAACATGTCTCACAAAGAACTTAACGAATTCTCGTTTTTTTCAATCAATAAAATAATTCTCTTTTTATATTAACACACAATCCAAGTAAAGATACTTTTATTCAAATACACAACTGAATGGAATGAGAGCTCCTTTTGTATACAAAGTTATGGGTTTTATGTTTATGCAGATTATTAATACTCTATTGATATTTGTGTTGAAAAAAAACTGCAAATGTATAATAAAATACAGCAAAAAATATTGAATTATATCTGTTTAGTAAAATCATTTCTTTTAGACAAATTGAATCTAAAAAATATGAAAAGTATTTTAAATCAAATATTGTTTTAAAGCTTATTACAATATTATTCTATACATATTATTATTTTGCAAACAACTAATCTAATTTTTTTTATAAGTATTAAATATAAAATAAAAAGTTTAATTATTATTTAATATTAGTTTATTAAGTTGTATATAAAGTCAGATTACATAAATATCTGTAAACCTATAAATTTAATCCAATAGCAATTAAGAAAGTGCTACAAGTTATATAACTAATAAGTAAAAGAAATATTAAAAAAATACTATCTTGAACATATAGAGATACTATTTTTATTTTAAAAAATTAAAGAATATACAGTATCTGTATTACATACTTAAAATGTCTCGTCATTTCAATCGTAAAGTAATTTTTTAGAGCTTTTGCCTAAAGTTAAAATTTAATATTAGCTTATTGAACCAATGGATAAGACGAGCATATTCATTTTATGTGCCACAGATTTTTATAAGTTTATTTTTTTAAAGTTTTAAATTTATAAAATAAAAATAATATTACAATTTTTATACACAATGATTGATCAATAAATCATAAAAATTATTAAATTTTTAACCGTTAAAAACAAGTTTATTTTTATTCAAAGACATAAAAACAAAAATGACCAGAAAAAGGCAAATAGGTATAAAAATATCTCATAAATAAAAACTATTAGAAAATATAAATTTCAATAAAAAATGTTTTAAAAACTCAATTTAATTTATCCAGTTGCTATATATTATGCAATTTAAAGCAATACTTCAAACATAAACATCGATTGCCGAAGCGCTGACTTTATCTGATTGTCGACTAAAATAGATGAAAAAGTTTTTTGTGGTTTTAGTTCATTGGCTTATATTTGCTCTATTGGTTGCTGTTTGCAGAGAAGAGTTACTCAACGTTAGTGTCGCCGACGCCACACAAACACCGGATTGACTGCCGAACAGCTGCACCGATGGTCCAAATGAGATGACTTTACGTTTTCATATAACTTATAAGATTTACTGCGACTACAAATAAAAAAGTCTGATATTCATGAAAAGCCAACAATAGCTTCGGTAAATAAAATGGGATTTATATTCCAGGCATCGGATTCTGGAACTTTGTATCAGTTTTGTTTTACCCAAAATAATGTTGCCTCAAGTATAAAATTTTATTTTTGCATTTCATTAATATTAAATTAAAATGTTCGATGTAATTAATTAAAATAAATCTAATTTATAATTATTTAACATTACTAAATAAATAATTACAATCAATTTTTACTTGCAGTATAATGTATATTGCCAGTTTAAAATATTAAAAATAAGTTTTAAAATACTATTTTTTAAAACTTTAAAATTAGTTATCTTAAATTATGTTTAAACAGTAGTAGCAAATTTTATTTAAGTTTTAAAATTAGTACTAACAAAATAAATAACATTTAATTTTATAAAGTTTACTATTTATTATTTATAATTTAAAAAGTTTAAGATTATTGGTTTATTTGATATTGGGATATTGGTTTAAGAAAGTACAGTATATTAATATAAAAATAATTTGGTGTTAGTTTAAGATAGGGCGAAAAGGCAATCACCTGGATACATAGCTGCATCTCCGGACTGCATCGAAGATTCAATCAGAGTTGTGAAGCTCTGCACTGAAAGAGGGCATTCACTGACTCACACATACTATACATCACATTATACTGAATTGAGTTTATTATACAATGAGTACTATATTGTAAAACAGAGCTATTTTTCCTCTAAGGAAAAGAATCATGAATTTCGGTTCACTAACACAACACTATAGACCGAACAGACACTAAATTATGTTTAAATATAATTTAGTATTTAAATCATTTTCCAAAAGCAAATACAAAACTATTCGTTCGCTCTATTGCTCTGTTTTTTGGTTCACTCGAGAAGAACACAAATTGGTTTAAAAACATTGAAAGCATTTTAATGGAAGCTTTAAATTAATTATAGTTTCAGTTCATTCCCTTTTCTCGATTTTCTTTACTATATTTCTTATGTAATATAATATTTAAATTTAGTCTATATATAGTCTTTTTATAATTTATTGGATTAGTATAAGTGATACCAAGCGTTATAATAACAGCATTTAATTTGTCGTATCCTTTAATCATTAATTTTCTAATCAATATCTAAATCCTTGATTCAAAGCCAACAGAACCGATGCGTTACTACATATTGTTGATAAGGGAGAGGAAGAGAAGAGGGGCGGAGAGGGAGGAAGAGAGTGCGACGTTATCGTGGCTGAGGGCAAGTGATTTAGTGATGCCAGTGCTTGGAACACATGCATAGCATGCATAGCATGAATCGCATACATAGTGATGTACGTACCAGTATTCAACTGTACATGGATGTTTTAATACACAAAATCGATGCCAAGCGACTCGCATGGCACTCACATTTCATAAAGTCATTCGACCCAAACCCCAAACACACGTTTTTATAAAATTTAGATTTAAAGCAAATATATATTAATATATATATATATTGACTAAAAATATTTCCTACAAAACCAATCACTTACAATCAATTTTAATGCAAATATTTACAACAAATTTTAAAGTTAGAAATAAAATATGCAATCAAAAAATAATAAATGCAGGTTTACAATGTAAGGTATACATTAAATATGCTTGTACAGTATAGATTATAATTTTGATGGTTTTGCCCAAAATATTCTCAAACATTGATGTAATGCAGAATTTGGGTTAACAGACGAAGTCATTACTTGTCAATAGATAAGGATATTTACTACTTGTGTCGTAACTATGAGAACACGTAATGTTTTCTCTGATTTAATCTTAAGGTTAGAAGTGTTGAACACATCTATGCGTTAATGAAGATGTCTTAGACGTGCACTTCTGGGAGACCAGAGCTTTGCCCTAAACTGTTCCAATGGGTCCCAAAAGAGTTTGGCTGAAATTTACTGTTCATTGATAATGAGCTCTACTCTTATTTGCGATCAATTCATTTGACAGTTACTTAAACTGTTTTTTCAAACAAATTAATTATTTGGAAAATATATAATTTAAAATTATACTAAAATAAATCATTAAATATAAGTTAATTAATGTGTTTTATCCAATTTTTTGAGTGTTACATGTTATTTTCATAAAATTAAATATCACTAATAAGTTAACAATAAATTAAATAACATTTTCAAAACAAATGCTAAAAATAATATAAAGATTAAATTTAAGCCACTATTTAAAAAAGCAATTAGTGTTAAACTAATTTGTAAAATTAATTTTTGCTAAATGTCTAAAGAAATAAATTATTTAGCTTATATACAATTTATATCATATGTTTAAGTTTATTTTGGTTCAATATATTGACTGCATTTCAAATGTTTGCTTGGTCGTATTCGGTCAAATAAGAAAAATTAAAATGGCATTTGTTAGAGAAAAATGAATTATGAAAGTAATATACAAAATAAATAAATCAATTAAATTGAGCCAAGTTTTGGTTTAGCAAATATAGGATTTGTTGACATAAAATCATATCTTAATGTTTTGTAGTAAAACTTATTTGTTTAGTCACGCAAAGGATTTATAGTAAACGTTATGTTAGTCAACAAAAATATTATTACAATTATATGATTTAGTTTAAGAATAACGTTATTATAATATGAAATATATTAGTTTTGGAGCAACGCTTCGATTCAGACAAATGCCATATATTTATTGAAAATTTATTAAATTAATAATAAGTTTCATATTTTCAAAGTTTATTTACAACAAAAACATATAAATCAAATATTTAATTAGAAATTATTTTAAACAAATTCTTAAAAATTTGTTGACATAATGAATTAATCAAATTATAGAATCAATTAAATTTTTAACAAGAGCCCTTTCCTTTTAAATTAAATTACACAACATTCGTAAGTAGAGCTATTAATACTTTATGTTTATCCTAGCTAATGTTTAGACTAAGCACTACTCAAATAATTTTAATTATCTATATATCCTTTTATTTAATGTTTACAATCAGAAGAACATTATCTAATTAGAGACACATTTGACAAATATTGCTGTAATTAAATAAATTTATAAATTTTAAAAGTGCATTGTAATTACTTGTTTGCAAATGTTTTATTGCATATTAAACTTTTTAAAAACTTGAGTACTATTTTGATATAAAGTAGAGTTTATTAAATAATAATTTCAATATTTTAGACTTAATTTTAGGTTATAGCGCCATGTTGATGTTGATTATAAGAGTTTCGAACATTATATTTTTACATAGAGTAATTTATAATATTTTTAAAAAATTAATTTTTAAAACTCTATTATAAACAGTAATAAAAAATATTCTTGATAGTAAATCGTTAAAAATAATTTATGCGTATTTGAAAATAAAATTTAAACTAATTCTGATAATTTATACTTTAAAAGTACTTTATTTTTGCCGTCATGCTAATTTTTAAAAATTATCTTAAATTTATGTATTAAATATTATTGAAAAAAAAGTAATGCATTTTCTTTTTTAAATTAGAAATATAAAATTCAAATACGGTAAATTTGAAAAAGTTTTGACTTAAAACTAATTTTAGTAATTGAAAAATAATCAAATAAATAAATAATTTAATTTTATATATCTAATCATTGGAATAAATATCTAGAATTTTTGTTTAGTTTGCAAATCTTTTCCAAAATTTATTAAAAGTGTTGACAAATATATTTCCAAAACTTTTTTCAAATAATATAATTTGAGAAAAAAACTAAAATTTATGCATTTGTCTGATGCGCTTAAATTAGTCGAAATGTCTTAGTTTAGTCTTTCGGAGCAATTGCTTAGACAAACATTTATTCGAATTTATTAGATTATGGAGAGAAGGCAATCGAAAAGTTAATTGTTTGACATTTTCAGTAGCAAAAAATTTCTAATTTTTTCGGTAGAAAAAGCATAAAATATTGATCAATAGTCAAGAGTAAAGAATAATAGAGTGAAAGCAAAAACTATATAATACAAACGTCAAAATTTTTTTGATTTGAGAAGAAAACTTTCAGAAATAATCACAATATCTGTCATTTTGATATAGAAATAAGAAACATAGTCGTAGTCACCAGAGCTAACACATGGGAAACAATTGCGAAGACATGTTTTGGAGACTAAAAAGCGTTTGTTTAATAAAACTAAGTGTATGTAAGGTATGACTAACTTTAGTTTGTTATGCATTGTATAGTTATAACAATTTCAATCAAAATACGCGAAACCCTTTGCTCTGCAGTCAAAGCGAAAGAGTTTTTGTGCAACACTTTATCGAAACCCTTAGAGAATGGCTTTCGATG
Source organism: Belba bartosi (assembly GCA_034693685.1). Classification (NCBI taxonomy): domain Eukaryota; kingdom Metazoa; phylum Arthropoda; class Arachnida; order Sarcoptiformes; family Damaeidae; genus Belba; species Belba bartosi. The sequence goes on along the minus strand of JAQFXP010000107.1, from coordinate 19,099 downwards.
CGATGCCAATCATTTTCTTTATTCGCGCAAAACTCCATTCACTTCATAAATAATTCTGAGTTTTGGCGAAGATATTGAAGTTTTGTGAATGTTCTGAATGAAACTCACATTAATCAGTGCGACTCTCACGAGACCACCGATGCAGTCGAGTAAGTCGAATCAAGTCGAATGATGCCGAATAAAGCGCACAATTATAACCGAATGTTTAAACAATTCAATGTTAGAAACAAAGCAAAAGACTTTTGCTTCAGAAGATTGGCTCAAATATTCAGAACTTGTTCTCAAATCAACAATTTATAGGAATTATTTTGATTAAATTGAGCTATTCTTTAAACAAAACTTTTTTTAGTTTAGAAATTTAAATAAAATATGTTTTTAGAAATAATCAAAAATTCAGCTAAATTTGAGTCAAAATATATCAAACTTTTATATGATTTGAATATATATTCGACAAAATTGAGTTTAATATAAAAAGAGAAAACTATTGGAAATTATTTTTTTGTTTTATTTACAGTACATTCATTGTTGAGATGAGAACCGAAATAAATATTTAGCTTAAGTTTGGATTATTGATTGTAAAGATAAGCAAACTTTTATATAATAACTCGTTAGTTAAGCTAAAATCTATAAAATAAAAATTCAGATCAAAGAAGCCTTTTCTGTATATAATCGCGTCTTATATAAGTAAACTCTTATTTCGAAACATTATAAACAAAAACTAAGTTTAAACTCAAAAATGTTTTGTTTTGCGAAGAAATCAAGTTTTTTCTCGTGAAGTCAGTAACTGTAGCTCTGGTATGAAAGTAAGCAATTGATGTTTGGGAAGAGCATATATTCTGGATAGTAAAACATGACATGAATAAATAATTAAATATAAAGCAGAGCACAGTTGACAAAATAGACATTTGTGAGCACCGAAGCACCGGATTTTACAACATATGAGTGAAGACTTATTTTTTACACTTCATCCGCACTAAGGCGTTGATGACTAGATGTACGCACATAACGGATTCGTTTTAGAAATATAATAAATATATACTTCATTTCCAGAATAAATAATCGGAAGTTTTGCTGAAGTGTATACAAGTTTCTAATTTAAGATTAAGTTTAGTTTATATTTTACGTTTAATTAAACTTAAAACAAATTTAAGTAAAAAATAATTTAAACAAATCATGACCATAACTTAAACATAATAAACTTTAACGCAAAATTTTATTATATAATACTAAATGTTATTGTTTAATAACAATAAACAAAATTGTTAAATTAAAATTATAAATGCAGTAAAATAGCAACAAAAATACGAATTAATAAAAATAAGTAATAATTCTATTATATTATGAAAACATATAATATAATGCCATATATTCTAAAGAATAACTCTAAATAGCTTTAGGCAAGAAAGTACTAAGAAATAAAATTGAAAAGACAGTTTTGAATCAGTAATTTGTGCGGTTTGTGTTTCGGATGTAATGTCGCAATAAATAGAGTTTTTATAAGAAAATTGAAAGAAAAGAACACAAATGAAATGATTTGTGATTTATGGTAATGCAAGAGTTTGTTGGACTTGATTTATGCTAATGCAGTGCTGCTGGTGTTGGAGCACACAATACACAACATTAAAGTAAAAGCTCATTATTTTACAAGACCTACAATACGTACAAAACACCCGAAAACACTATTTTATATCCAAATATAGACCAAATATAAGACGTAATGCAAAACAAACAAAATTGTACTAAGCGCATTTTTCATAATTTTAAACAATGCTTACAAACATTAATTTTAAATTTCAACTCTTTAATGTTTGCCATAAATGGTATGCTGTATAGGTTTTTGTTTCAAACTTTGTGTATTGTCAGTTTATTAGTTTAAATAAATAAATATATATTTATATTTGTAATTTAACTAGCAATCATTAAACATAGCTTATTAGTTTCACTAGAATAAACAAGTAAATTTTAAGATACTTTTATACTTTATATTTAAATTTCTGTTAAACATTAAACAATCTATTTAATTATTTATAGTTTAAACAAACTAAAAGAACAAATTAATTTGCTTTAAACAATGTTTATAAAATTTGCAAAATTTATCTCTAATCTAAATTAAGTAATAAGTAGAAAATAACATCCGCAATTTTTTCTTAAATAAAACAAATAGTTATTTGCATTTTATTTAGATTTTTACATTGTTTATACAATATATTTTTTAACAAGTTAGTGCAATACTGACCGGCTGCTTTTTTAAACTCTATATGTAATTTAGGAACCGATAGCTTAATGTCTGTTAAAATAAGATAAAACTAATAATAATTTAAAAGTTTATTGAAACGAAAGATATTTATAGACTAAAATTTAATTTCAAAATACCAATAATCATTATACAGCAACTTATCTTATAAAGTTAACATTTTTACTATAGAGTAAATAAGAATTTTTAGAATTAAATTTAATAAAAGCCAAAAGCAATAAAAAGTTAGAGTGATATTGAATTTATAAAATTATAATGAAGTTTATTGCAAAAATAGCCTAGCTATGATATGTTGTGCAATTGGCAAAACTGTTGGGCATTGATGTCCTGGCGCTTAGATTAAACTGTTTGATGATCCAATATTTTGAGCAATAAAAGTTAAACTTAGCAATCAAGAGCTTGTACATTTAAAAAAAGAAAAAAAGTTTACACTTCAAAGTAATAAAGTTCTAGTTTTAATTTAATTGAACTAGTTTCAGTTAGCTCATAAATTCTAAAAACAAAGCAATAATTGCTATTTTTCTATATATTGATTTTACAATTTGAAATAAAATAAAAATTGTGCCAGTTTAAGTCTAACATTTATTTAACAAACTATTACTTTTTATTTGAGTGTAATATTAATTGATTTTTATAATAATTTTATTAATTTTAAGTGTTATGTATAATATTCATCTTGTACATATTCCTGTGACGAGAGACTCAAATCGAATAACGTTTTAAACAAAATATTTTCAAATTGACTTCACTTCAGAAAATGTCAATCAAGTCTTATATTAACTCTGAAATGATACTTCACTGTAGTGCACAGGTATTTTAGTTATGTCTGGGAAGCAAGAATTTACTGTCTAGGTATATGTTTAAAATATAAGGTATGTTTAAATTTTATGTTTAAAAATACTCTTATTACAAATTTCAAAACATATTTATAATTATATAAATTAAATTAACTGCAAAAATAATCTTTTTTTAAATTAAACATTTAAATTAAATTAAAATTTTAATTTAAACTAAGTGTAACATAAATAAGAAAAAATATGAATAAGCAAAAAAAAGTTACTTATTTATTTAACATACTACAAAATTAATTAAAAAAATATATTTAATGCAATTTTATTTAGTATTCATAAGTTTTGTAACTTTATATCTAAACTCGGATTTCAAAGTTATCATTAATTTTAGAGAAAAGTCATAAAAAGCAAAAACATTTGGATTCTGTTTAAAAACTTAACAGATTTTCCGCTTTTTGTTTAAAACTACGGAACGCTTTTAGAGAGTTAGTAAAAATTCTATTAAAAACAAATGAACTAGGTCAGTTTAAACATGTAGATCAATGATTCCCTTAGTTGTATAATATATAAGAGTTATTGAAAAAGTCAGTTCTAATCGTGTAGTTAATGTCAAGATTAGAGTCTTATATCTTAAATACATTCATTGAAAGCGTAGAAGTCATGACAACAATACTAATGATTTGATGAGTTTGTAAGAGCGCTGAACTTATATTACGCGTTTCGATACATTCCTGTCTCTCTCTCTATATGACTAATCATTTAATTAAACAACGTTTCAATGATTCGATTTTTTAATTAACAAAAAACTGAGAGAAACGTGAGATTCCAGAGCCGTTGGCGATGACAGTAATAGACCTGCAATTCGAGAATTCCTATAAAATTTGGATTATTCTGGGAATACATTTCCGAATAAATAGAGCGCTAACTAAATGCAGAAACTTGTGATGATATTACATGAATATCCATTGAGATGAAGCGATACTTTTATTCTCTTAATCTCTTCTGCATTCGTATGTTTGACGACAGGAATTAGTTTTACATTTGTATGACTCAAACGCATTTAAAACTACGCTTTAATCGACTGAAACGCTTTCAGATTCATTGATTTTATCTACACTTAAACTAAAATCTTGAAAATGCATTAAAAATAATTTATGCATTTATTTGAAAGGAATGGTCAAGCTAAATTAAACAAAGAAAACGGGGGCAAAGTTATCTAATTTAATTTTTAGTGTATTTTTAAAATATTATTAATGTCTAAATTAAATTTTTTAAATTGTTGTTCAAATTCAGTATTAAAAACTGTAGTTCATATATACATATTTCTCCTTGGCCAACTAATGATTGATAGGGATTTATTGACTGATTGTATTGTATAATATCTTATTTGTAGTTTTCTGTTTAAATTTATGCAAAACTATTTGCCTTTTATTGTATTCACTATTTATTTGAACTCAAGTTAGAGTCTATAGAAAACGGGGAGAAAATTACACACAATATCTCAATATCAACACTTGGAGTGAATACGATTCATCAATCAGTTAACTGATGCCTATTAATCATTTATGTCTGTCTCGGGTTGGCTGTGCCGGTGCTGTGAATCAGCGTTTTATGCATTTTATGCTAAATTTGGTTTCCTTTTTCTGACTGCTTTGAGTAACTTATCATTTAGTATCAGATATTTTGTCAGATAGTGTACAAACACTTCTCGGTTTGCGATAAGTTTTGAGCAATTATTTAATGGCCGGCTTCTGACTTATGAGAGAACTTCAATCGAAACAACTGCTAAACAGCTAACAGACTATCATTATTGTGTCGGAGATGTATGTATTCCTGTCATCAGTTATAGTAAATATAAGACAAATAACTTTCATTGCCATTAATTTTCCAGTCTAATAAAGAAAGGCTTTTGTTTCAAATTAATTGCAAAAAGTATTAACAATTTTTTTGCAGATTTAGAACAAAAAAGAATTAAAAAATAAAAGTATTTTTAGACATAACTGTTCTAAATATGTCTTAAAATGAATGAAAACAAATTTAGTTTAAGTCTTAACAAAAGTAAAACTCAATGGCAAACAAAGCAAAACATAATAAGATATATCAATATTAATAACACTAGTCGTAGAGCCACTCGAAGGAGTGAACGAAAAATTGATTTTTGGCAAAAAATATATAAATCAAAATCTGTCGTTCCATCGGTCAGTTCATACTATTAATTAGTTTTTGTGTCAGTTTGGGTGCATTTCCAATATTCCATTAGAATATTCCATGCGATGTAGTCTCACGTTATTATCTAATTTTCTTTTCGTATAATTTTTTCTCATATTTCTCATTCAAACTCATATTCTATTCACAGGTTTTTCGTTTAAAAAGTCTAATCTTTGATACGAATAGTACTGCACGACTCGAACCAATAGAATATATGTGAATTGATATTCATTTTGAACGATATTCGGCGAAATCATTACAATTTGCACGAATGGTAAGAATATGAGCAGAAAAAGACATTGTATTAGCGATCAAAGCTGTGCGACTCATCCTAATTGTTCGCTCTATAACTACAATCTTCATTGCATTTCGAGTATATAATTCTCGATATTATAATGATGTGAATTCAAAACGAAAAATACATATTTTTTAGAATAACAAATAGTGAGATATAATGATCAAGTTTTGCACAATTTTTAAAAACTTTAAACAACAAAATCATGCGAAACGAACACCAATTTAGTGAAAAATATATAATTTGAAGGAATCGGTGCATATGTTCACTAGAAATACATTTAAGTATAAAATAGTTCAATTCATTCAAATTTTATCTCCAATGTAATTTAATGTGTTTTTTGAATGAATCAGCTATTGATGTCTCGAAACCCCTAATCCAATGGATTGGTCCACAACTCCGCCTAACTTTGATGGGAATCAGAGATAAAGTGCAGAACTGTTATACAGTTAGAGAATATATGCGGCGATAGAGCGGTCCTCGTCTTTGACTGGAATTGTGCGGCACTTATATATCATATTGAATAGCAAAACGCGAATTACATTCAGTCCGTGTAATACAGTGTTTGTCTGCAACAAAGCTCAGGGGCTTATCATCTCAGGCCTCAAAAGAGGCTCTGTTTGCCATCACTTTTTCTTAGCTGTAGAGCTAGTTTTGGCACAATATTATTTCCGTAGTATTTCAGTGGTTGATGAGCTCCTCTCAAACAAAATGATTTTTTGCCAATATTGGCCAAATCTGGCACATATACAGCGCACACAACCGTATTCAGTACAGTATACTAAGTATACAGCATAGCTTAAACTGTTGAACACCTTGGCTACCAATCCCGCCATTAATAAAATCTCCTTTAACTGCAGCACATAACTAAACAAGCTCGTATTTTTTCCGTACTTACTCTTAAATAATAAATTCTAAAACAAATATTTTTTAAATGAAAAATAATCAGCGATACACTTGGAAGAGTAAGATAAAGTAAAGATGTCAAGCTAGTGTAATTTAGAGTTATTTTTTTAGCAATTTTTGTATTTTCAACTAAAAAGATTAAAACCTTTTTTCCAAACCTTTTTTGGTAAAGACTAGAAAAAGTCAAACAACTTAAACATATTGTGATATTGCGGTCACTTATAAACTGATTGTCGATTATTTGTCAATATATTGTATTTATATATATAAATGTGAATCGAATGGGATTGGCATCAGATGTGCGGATGGACTGACATTGATTGAATATCATCTCAGCCATGAAGTGTAATTCATCTTAACTGATCCGATAGTAAAGCCATCCGAATGTGCGTTCCATTATTGGTGTCAACTCAGCCCTATCTGCTTGGGTTGGCCAGCATTTCGATCATATTTTCAGGTGAATGAACGCACTCTTCAATCCCATTATTATTGCGAAAAATACACAAAAACACAACTTTGTGTTCAATACATTACAAAAATAATTTGCTTCAGATTATGGACTTTGTCATATTTTTTATTTTATTTCTTGTATTCTCATTTATAATGTCTTAACAAGAACAACTTTGCCTCTAGATTAATTTATTATTCTTCAGGCACTGTTAGGCTAGTTATGATTTTTTTTGCAAACATTATTTAAATGACTGCTCTATTCTACTATATTGTATCAGATTCTTAATTTCTTTTCCTCTTTTTGCAGTTTATGTAAATTTTTGTCTAAAAAATTTTAGTTACTGGTAGGCACTGGTAGGCAGTAGTAAGCAGTGGTAGGCACTGATAGACACCGGCAGACATGAGACATTCGGAGGGAGTTTATCGATAATCGATTACGTCTTTTAAAGTAGTATTAAAGCACTTCATAACTGTTCGGAAGAATCAAAATATTCAACTTTAATGAAATGCTATTCTTCTCTTCTTCTCCACCTCTTTCTCTAGAATTTTTAATATACATTAAAGTCAAGTCTATTTAAAGTCTAAAATTTTAAATATTATTAGAATTTTAGAGTTTTAATATTGAAATCTTCTTAAACTTAATTGAATTTTAATTATTGCAATCATTTACTGTAATTCAGTTTTTATATTAAAAATTTAGTTTAATATAAAAAATAATAATAATTGTATGAAATTTAGATTAAAAAACTTATTGCAACTATTTTGCACACTCTTTCGATTTAGTTAGGAATAAGTTAACTCAAGTACTGTATCAGTCATTTATCAATATATCAATCAATAACCGTATGTTTCCAATAGTCTATATTAATAAGTTATGAAACACAGAGTAATCGATGCTTTCAAAAGAATTTTTTGATGACTTTACTAATGCAGTCACTTATAAAGTAAATCAATTGAGTAAATGCCAACAGAATCGCCAAAAATGAAAATCGAGTTCTCTATTCAAAAACAGATTAATCAATGGCGAGAAAAATGTATAAACTTATAAACACATATCAATCATATCGTTTGATATATTTATTTTAATTTTCTGATCAACTAAACCAAAAATGGACTTATTTTTAAAATTAAAACAATAAAATCGTTATTTTCCTCAAATGCTCCAAGAACAATTAATCATTAATTATTTATGTCTAAAAATTCTATACTTTTTCATAAATGAGTTGAATTGAATTTTAAAGTAGAAAACTGTTTGACATTTATACAAATTCTTAACTGACGGCAAAACTAGTGATTTTTCATTAAAAACATATTCAAAAGAAATTAGCAATTAATTCAAAAACAAAAATAGCAAACTCAATTGTAACAGTGAAGTATTGGATTGTCAGACATAATATATGAGACAACTTTTGCAAAAGTATGTTTGAAATATGCGATCACATAATTTGAGTTTCGAACAAATGTATAACAAATTTATAATTGCATTAATCAAAACAAAATACAAAACGATGTAAAACATCAATCATTAAAACATAAAAAACGAAAAAGAAATGTCTTGAATGATAGCATAGTTTTCTAGTTTCTAGTATTTCTAGTATCGACTGGAGTTACCAGTGCTCAACATAGGCCTAAATTGGCTCAACATTACATGCATTTGCCATCAATTCTAATTCTGGTTGACTCGCAAAATACAAAAGAGTCGAAACATTACTCAAATTGTAGCTAAAAATCTATTATATCTTATTTCAATTTTTTTATCTCTATTTAAATTTTTTCTTTTCGTTAATAGTTTAATAAAAATTTTGATGAATAGCCGCTAAACAAAATAATTAAGTGTAAAACTTAATGATGTATTATATTGTTTTAGTTTAATCTATTATTTTTAATTATTAATTAATTAAACCATTTTTACCAGAACAGATTAAATATATTACAAAATAACAATTATATTTTTAAACTAATTCGCTAGCTAACATTTTAAAATAAGAAATAAAAAATATTTTTACGTATAAATGTTTTTATGTTTTATCGCAAATCAATCACATCTTTTAAAATCAAATATATATTTATTTTTTGTAAATAATTTTTAATAAATTCAAAGTGATTTGAATTGAATGCAAAAAAGAACTCAATAAGTGAGCTATAAATTGGAAAAGAATGGCTGAAATGTCAGCTTATGTTAGAGATATCAGTTATCGCTAAATATTCAATCGAGTAAACAGAGTTCACCCTTTGATATAAAGCAAACAAAATAAGTTGTCATCGACTAACGGGTCTAAACAGATGCTGTTTTCTTTATTTTTTTGAACTCAACTTATTTCACATTTAGTTCTATTTCTTATGCATCTCTTCATCGCGTGTTATACAGAGTATTCATAACAAATAAAACTTTAATGCATTGAACACTAAATTCCAAAATGCAGACAATTTACGAATTTGCACTTCAAAGGACTTATGTATAGATATTAGCTATGAATTGAAGATGAGAATCGAATTCATGCGAAAAATTTCAGTCATATAATCCGAATAATATATTTTCTATTCAACGCAAAAGATTGAGTTTTTCGTGCAGTTTAACACCAATTAGATTACAAATGATGTGAATTCAATGTTTTATTCGTTGATATAATTTATTTTGATTTTTGTGTAAAGATTGGTTTTATTGTCTAAATTATAAATATTGTTTCTTAAAGTGTTTTGTTGTTTAACTATTTATTTATTTACAATTTGAATAATTAATATTTTAAATTAAAAATAATTGCATGTTTAATTTAATTATGACCTAATTGCTAAAATATGTTAATAAAATTAAATTTATTTTAACAGATTAATTAAATTAATTAAATAATTATTAATTTCTATATAACAATAAAAATTTTATTAATTTAAAACAAATGCTTTTTCATAAGTTTTATACACAAGTCATGTATTAAATGTTAGCCTAAAGTAAAATATTTTAAACTTTCAAAAAAAATAAATTTTAAAAATTCAGTTTTTACTAATGAGATGTTTTGCTTATAAAACTCATTTTTCTATCAAATATATGTAATCTTTAATTTATTTTTTGTCTTTGTTTGATAAAATGTTTTATCGATTCAGTAGGAAATTAAATTGAAAAAAATATTTTAGATAAATAATATTTGAGTCGAGTTTTCTTCAAACTAAAAGTTATATTTCCTTTTGAATAATGAAAATGACTTTTTAATGCAGATTCTGTCGCTTTAAATCCGCTTTAAGAGGAAGTTGAAATAGTGCTCGAATATAATATAATGCTTGCTAATAACCAGATCAAATTTTTCAATTACGAAATATTTTTTGCCCAAACTTAATATTTGAGTTCAAAAAGATAGCGATAGCGCCACAACATAATCAATAATAGAGTAATTCATAATTCATTACAAACTTCTGATTTATATTACCAGAAGTTAGAAGAAATTATTGCAGAAATTTATTGAATTTATTTGTAGTTTTGATTAATAACTAATCGCATATTGTTTTAATGTTTTCATTAATCACTTAAATAATGGCTAACTGAATGTAAATTTGCTTTTAAGTAACAAAACCATTAAAATGAAGTTTACTTTTAAAATATTAAACACATGAACATCAAACGCAATAAATTTTTCGATTTTTAACAATATATGTTTTAAAATGAATTTTTATTATTTTTAAAAAACAATTTTGAGTACAGGTAATGCATTGACTGTAATCAGTATAAGAGCTTAATTTAATTGTTTACCAAAAAAGTATATAAAAATAATTTTTATTAACCAATAGTTTACAGATTATGTGAACATCGAAGTCTAGTTTTGTTTTTTAGTAAAAAAGTAATCGATTGACAAAAAAAACATAATCTAAAAAATTGCTTTTAAAATAAAAATAATCTTTTTTGAAAGCAATCTATTTATTTTAAACTTTATGTTAGAATATATAATTAATTTTTATATATTTTATTTATTTTTGAAGTAAAAATTAATATTTTTTCAAAAGAAAATAAAAGTAAATAATATTTTTATTACTCTTATTGTATTTACGAAACACTGGTTCGATCGATATAAAAAGTAAAGTTAGTATGGATTGGATGAAGTGGTCAGTCTGGAAGTCAAAAGTTAGTAACATATCATATGCTCCCAAATAGAGTATATTTGAAATTAAGTTTTGCTCCTCTAATGCCACTTCCCCTCAACTCTCAATCACTGAAGCGCTGCACAACTGTTCAAATAGAGCCGAATTGTTATTGTCTATACTAGAGACCCAAATCGGGTACACTTTTCTGGATCCGATTCAATTCAATCCAAACACAAACATTTTGAATTCAATTTAAATCCAAAATTTTTATCCAAAATCATAAGTAACTTCAAATTAAATCTATAATATATTAAAATATTGCATTTAATAAACCCATTGTTTATAAATGCATTTCATTTGTTAATTCAAATATTTTTAAAACATTTAATATAACTTTTAGTAGTTTTTACTAAAACATTAACTATTCTTCTATTGCTTGCTAAAAAGGAATTCAAATATTATAGCATTTTAATAAAATTGTCTTTTAATAAAAGTTGAAAAATACTATTAATATGAGTAAAATAAAACAAGATAACTTTTGGATTTTCCGATATTTCGTACACATCTTTCAGATTCTATTTAATCTTTCTATGGAAGAAATTCGATCAAAACAAAACAATTTTTTTTTTGGTCAATTCCGATCCGACCTGATTTGGGTTGGGTCTCTAGTCTATACCTGTGCTCATAGAGTAGTATAGCGTATTATACGGAATTTGAAATTTTATCAATTTTATCAAACCTTAACACAAGTATCGTTTCGCTTAATATATTTTTTACTTTCCAATAAATTTTTCGCTTCTAATAAAACTTAATAACAATATAAAAACTTATCGATTAAATACACGCAGGAGGGAGGGAGGGAGAAAGAGGAGAGAGAGAGAGAGAGAGAGAGAGAGAGAGAGAGAGAGAGAGAGAGAGAGAGAGAACCAAACATTTAGTCGACGACACTTATCATTAGCACAGATAGAATGCATTAATGTTAGCCAAATAAATACCGGTAATGTAGGTCTGACTTACTTTTATTTACTTGAATTTTGTTTATTATACGTAAAAGAGTTGATAGCCTGATAACCACTAATTTACTTGCTCCAACAATAATAAGTTTATGTTTAAAATAATAAAACAAATAAAACATTCTACAATAAATATTATAAATATACAATAAATTATATAAATAATAAAAACGTCAATTATCTAAACATAATGTTACAATCATGTTAACTTATTCAAAGTGTTTTCTTATTTTTGTATAACGAAGTGTAAATCAAAACAAAATAACAATCGATTTAAGATTTCCATAGAAGTTATTAAAGTTACAGTAGATTTGACTTAAACTTAAGGAATAACTACAAACAGAGATATTTTGCGGTGAAATGGTTTGTCTATAAAGTCAATGATGACCTAACCCGGAGCTAATCTATCAATGGATGCCTGAATTGGAAACAAGGATTGATGGCAGAGATCAACATGAATTAGACTGTCGATAGAGGAGATCCAGTGATAAAACAAGAGTTGCAAACACTCTATACATTGCGAACACTCTTCACTGCCGGCCCTCTGCGCCAGATATTCGTGTCGTTAGTCTCTCTTATTTCCACTGAGGGTTCGATTCAGTTCAAGATTCAGAGATATTGTACATTGACTGACAGTCTCTCTCTCTCTCTCTCTCTCCCCTCCCTTCCTCTCTCTCTCCCCCTCTCCCTTCCTCTCTCTCCCCTCTCTTTCTCTCTCAAAGCAATTGTCAACAAAAGAGTAAAAAATAGTTGAATAGAATTTAGTGTCGATTAAAGAAAGGAAAACTCATTCTATTCTTTGTTTTTGTCTAACATTTAGTTTAATATTCTATTTAATTGACACAAAAAAAACCAAAAACCATATCAATAGAGACAATAGAGAAGAGCTGAGCGTCGATCAAAAGCTCACTTAAAGATAAAGATTGGCTAAAGTTTTAATGATAATGACATTAGTGTCGATGAAAAGAGATTCGACACAAACTACACAAAACTATTTTAAAACGCGAACTCTAAGAGCGATCACTGTGTGGAAGCGATGGAAGAGTTGGCAATGTTTGCAGAAATCGCATACAATGTAAGGCATTAGAGATGACGGCAGTAATGGACGCGCATTAACAGAGTTGGCATTAACGTCGGACCGACTAATAGTACCGCTTTAGCCCTACATAACACACATTCATACATCGGATTAATGAGAATAATTCGATGACTGCCAACACAAATGAGCCATACATTTAAATGCCATGCCTTGTGGCTGAGCCCACCATTAAATATGAAACAACTATTCGGATCACTTAATCGCCATTAGGTAAGAAAAATCAATTTCTTTCTCATATAATAAAAAAATAATAATATATTCTTTTATTTGAGTTTATGACTTAAAGCAATAAATATTTTTATTAATTATATAAATTTATATCACAATACAAATTAACTTAATTTAATGACTTCTTATATTTATTGCATTTAAACATTTATACTCAATTCAACACTAATTATACCTTAAGTCTGATTGTCTATAAATCGCTGTATTATTTGTCTATTACTTTATAGACATTTTGAGTCTTTGCAATACAATAAAAGTCTATTTATTCTTCTTTTTCAGAATAGATCGACTAATTCTCGTTCCATATAAGCGGTGAAAGAAAAAACATTAAAAAATATTTCAATTTTTATTTAATATATAAATTGTAACATTTCTTTATTACAATTAAATATCAATAAACTTATTAAACCTTTTAATTTATTTTGAATTAATTAGATTTATAATTAAAAACAAATTTAGTATAAAAGGCAACAATAAAAGCTAAACTGACAAACAGAACAGATTTGAGCTAATATTATATGGTTTGACACAATAATCAGTCCATTCATTGTAAACGGTTTTGACTTGAGTTTCACTACCCGTTCCGTTCCCTTCAAGTTATGCTATGCTTCTGACACTGATTTTCAGACTGCGTTTGAGTTATGACATAACAATATAATTTTTCTGTAATTTGTTAAATATATGATATTTTTCAATACGTTTTATTATATTTCGAAACTAAACTAGCATAAAAATAAAATATTATTAATGTTTGATAATTTGTCTTAATTGCAATAACGATAACATCAGCTCCAAATGTCATTCACTAATTGATTCGATTAATGAATGTCTTTCCAACTATTTATTGTATAATTTTAAAATTAGTGATAATTTATGTTAGTATAGAGACAACAAAACTAGAGAATTGTAATCAATATCAGTCTAATTATATGACATTTAATTGTTGAGACAATAAATGATTAAAACTATGAAAAAAATTTGAATCAATATTAGACTGTATTTTAATGAATGTTATTGTAATGTCAGCTCAAAAATGTATGGATTTTTCATTTTTAAAGTTTAAAATTTCAAAAAATGTTTTAATGAAAATCAATAGTAACTTATTATTTAATATTTTATTAAAATAGAGAAAAATATGAAATTTAACAAAAACAAAAACAGAAATACTTTTGATTTAAAGCTAGTGAAGCAAAGAAAACAATTAAAAATTATTTATCTAAAAATCAATTATTTTTAACTTAAGAAGACTATGTTCTTAAAATAATTTTTAAAATATTTTCTGCTAAAGTTCTAAACAATTTTGCAGATCAAGAGATAAATAAATAAAAATATAGACAAAACAGAAAGAGTATTCTTTAATTCAAATAGAATTCCAAGAAATAACCGACAGCTCAGAGCTCAGAATAACTGAGTTTGGAGAGTTTTCAAAAATACCTTTAGTTTATCAAAATTGCAGTGAAATTGCAAAAATTTAATTTAGAAAATAGAAGCAATTTAAGAAATTTTATTGAAAAACGTTCTTTTGTATACTCTGAGGCAAAGAAAAAATTTTTAGAATGCCACTTTTATACCTGTGCTGATAAACAGGTTATCGGCACTAAAAAATTGAATCAAATTTAATCATTAAAAATAAATGGATATAAAACACCATTAATCAGTTAGGTTTTGACTCACACTATATATTATATTTGTTTTGTTTTATTTATTGAATTTTATTGATTCTATTTTTCAAACAAATGGTATTTATTTTGACTTTTTTCTTCATTGCAAATAAATGTAAAAATTTTTCTAATAATTTTAAGTCGGCTATAGTTTTGTAAAAACAAACATGTAAAAGAAATTTATATAAATTAGAAAAACGAATGCATAATAATTATTAACATTTAACATTCCAAAATAATAACATTTTTTCATTAGAATAATTGTCTGAAAAAGTTATTTTTGTATAATTAGAAATTTATCAGTTCAATAAAGTGCTATAAAATCATCTATGACTATGTGAATGACAAAATTTATCATTTAATTTCGATATAACTTTGAGTGTATTCGCTAAATTTTATCAATTATTTTAAATGCAAATAGAGTCTGGGTAATAAACTGGAACTATTATCACGACTCGAAAGCAATAAAATCTTTATTTTGAACCAACATATTCTGGTCGACTCTGTAATTCAGTTTTTTGCGATAAGTCATGCTATGGACACAAAAATTATGAATATTTAATTCGTTATTTTTTATGACTTATTTTTATTACAGTTCCGTTAAAACAAATCGCAATTTTGTGTATTTTTCTAAACCAAACCCAACCATTACCCGATCCCTATCCAACCCTTACCCGACCCAAACCTAATTAAGCAAATTTTTGTTATCAAACACATTTTAGATATTTTCTAATTAAACCCTTACGACTAATAGTTGCTATTTAATTAATCTTTTTTTATTATTAAAATTAATAAAATTAAAGCATTTATTTTATTGCTAGTTCTGCAAGATTAACAAAATTTAAATAATAAATTTTTATTATTTAAAAAGTTAGTCACAAGTATGGATGACAACAATTCAATACAATATATTGAATTTGATTTATTTGTCTTTCAAGTATTAATATAAAAAATATATAATTTACTTGACTTTCAATAAATTTCAATTTTATTTATTTTCTGAACTTATTTTATGATTGTTTAGAGACTATCAACAAAACAATTGCACAAATGTCCAATTTAATATTTTTTATATAAGATATTTCAAAATTTATAAAATAAAATATACAGTTATTTTCTATTTGTGCAATTTGTTAGATAAAAAAAGTTGGCAGGCTCATTTAAAAATCTAACATTTTAACCAGCTCTATTAAAATTAAAAATGATAATATTTTGAACTTTAATAATGCTTTAGTTTACAAACTTTGCAACTTATTTGAATTACAATTTCTATTTTAAGTTAAACTCATAAATATAAATAAGATAATTATCATTATTTAGTATAAAAAGTTTTCAAATGTTTTGATAGTTTGAACTTTTTCCAAGAAAATAATAAAAAGAATAAAAAACAAATAAATATAAAATAAAACAAAACAAAAAGCAATTTATCTGAAAATGAGTTATGAGAGGGGAAAGCGAGATATAGACAGAAAAGTGTTAGCGACAGGAAAATCGAATAATTAATTAGAAAAAGTGCGAAAAAAAAGTTTTATATCAAAAACAGTGGTCGCTCTGAATATCATGAATGAGTGAGCCGTACGCCTGAAGTAATTAAAATAAATATCGATTTTATAATTAAATTAATAAAACTTTAATTTTAAAAAGTGAGCCAATTCTACAACTGTACTGTATATGACTGGCTATACTGTATATGTAACTGATTTGAACTAAACTTTAGAAAATACTGTACATAAAAATTCAGAGATGATCACCAATCAAGCGATCAATGTTTAGGTCTTTTGGGATTAACTCTTTAGAAAATGTCTGCAATGGCAACAAAATTAAATGATATTTGAAAATAAGCAAAAAATAAGTTAAACGGATCACTACATAAACTGTAGAGCAGTTTAGTACTCGAGTCGTGATATGAGTTATTCGTATACTTTATTAAATTCCTTTTAATGCGAACAACAAATAAATTATTTTAAGGAAAAACAAATAAAAACAACTCTGAAAGGGATAGAGAGCATAGAAAAGCTGAGTTAATAAATGCATTCGAATCACATCCCATACAAATGATGGCCAGATCAGACATGTCGACAATGTATTGTGCGTTACGTTATGTTATGTTTTAAATACATGTTTAATCTGCTGATCAAGGCTAATCAATCAAAAAGACAAATTGGAATTTCATTTTAATTAAATGCACAAATTGTTAAACATGTTTCTGATTAATCAATTATTTGTTTAACATTACAATACATTTCGATAGCCATGTGTTAGTGTCAGGCCTATAGTCTGTTAAGCTTCTAATACACAATTAAACAATAAGATGAGTATAAAAAAGCATTTTTATGAATGAACAGCACATGTCGAACAGGGCTGTCGGTGTAGAGGGACTGACAGCTCTGTGTACGGTTAGGAAGTCATTTGAGAATCAAATAAAAATTGCTGTCGTGTGTGATATTGAATGATTGCATAGAATGTTGAAGTCATTTATAACCACATTTTGGTCAAACAATTCTAATGAATGTTTTAATCGTACGATTGGTTGACATATTCTCAAAGTCTTTTTACCAATGATTAACCGCCGCTTAGACTACGGATAAGTTTATCGAAATATACATAACTTTTTGAATCGAACCGAATCGCATGCAAACACTCGGTAAGGAAAGAGCAGGGAATAGAAAGTTATGTTTTCATAGCAAATGACTCAAAGCTATGTTTTCTTTCTCAGATCATTAAGTCGATATTCAATAAGTATTTGAATGTATTTTCGAAAAACAATCGCCAATTCGGGCTCTTTTGAGCTCTTAAAATAAGATCACATTTTGGCGATACTATTATAGCAGTTATAAACCGCCCAAACGAATGAATATTGGATACAATGTATTGAGATGTGCAATATGTGCAGTACAATGCGGTCACGTAATTCATAAATAATATCTTGCTAACAATAACTAATAAATAATGGACTCTTCTATTGAGAAGTCGGACTAAATGTGAAGATTCATAAAACGGTTGAATAGGTTTGCTATCATTTAGACTATCAAACGAATGCTACCGATGACAGAATGTGGCGAATTATATCAACCATTCAATATGACAGTCTATGACAGCTATAAATTTTATTTGTATACTCGGGCGCGGGTGGGGATCCACTACGTGCTCGCATTAACTTCAATTCAATCCATTGATGTCATTGATTCCATAGCATGACTCCAAACATCACCATTTCTAACAATATTCCACTTTTTTACAGTTATTTCCGAACTAATGCACAAAATAGAATATTTTCTATTTAATATTATATACATTTGCATATGTAATACATATTTGATTAAAATTTTTCTTTTATTTATTATATACTGTACTGTATGGGCGCTTGCAATTTGGTCTGACATGTTGAGACAAACTTACAAGTTAGTTTTAACAAATTGCATGTTTTTCAAAACTGCTGAAACTGTCATTTAGACACATTTTGGTAAAACGCAAATAAGCAGTTGTGCACAACATTGATAATATTTTTAATTATTAATTTTAAATATGAATATATAATGAGAAAC
The DNA here is from genome assembly GCA_034693685.1 of Belba bartosi. NCBI lineage: Eukaryota > Metazoa > Arthropoda > Arachnida > Sarcoptiformes > Damaeidae > Belba > Belba bartosi. The sequence continues at coordinate 581 of JAQFXP010000107.1, read as the reverse complement.
ACATTTAAAATATAAAACAATTTTATTATTATATTTAAATGTTATTTTTGTTAATAAATTAATTTAGTTTAAACGCATTTAATTTACATTTTTAAAATAGCAAGTATGATTTTAAATAATATTCTGTTTTTAATTTTTCTAGTTTAAACAGATTACAGTAAAATTTAATTTTAAATTTTAATAAAATAATTATTAAACAATATTAAAATTAAATTAATTTTAAGGTTTTAATAAATTAAAAATAGTGAAATACAAAATATAATTTATATAAATTAAATTTTATTTTCTAAACAAAATTGAAAACATCTATTTAGTAATTTTTGAAACATTTAGATAAATTAATTAAAATTATATTTAGTTTTATGAACAAATCAAATTTGAGTAAATATTTTAAAAATTAAATTCTGGTTCAAATCTTCTGATGCTATCAACAAAGTGTTAGTTATCTTTTTTACTGCTTATTAAGAAATTAAAAATAATATATTTGAAAAGACTCGTTTGGCCTATCTTAGGCCTATTCAGTTAGAATGTTTTTGTATGTTTAATAAATAGTAAAAAAGCTAACTAACACTTTTAAACTT
>JAQFXP010000106.1:0-46414 GCA_034693685.1 Belba bartosi | reverse complement strand
AAAAAACTTAAATTTTCGGTAATTATTGAATGCGTACTATACGCCAATGCGTACAATCTCCCGATATTCAGGGTACTATAAAAAGCATTAATGGCAAAAAATATATATAATAAAATAATAAAAGTTTAAATATTAATTTTTTATAATAAAACTTAACAAATTTATTCAAAGTAATTAAAGAATAACTTTATTCTCCATTTTAACTGGTTTTTTCAAATATATTTTTTGTTAAAATATAAGTGAATGAATTAAATTGTAAGAAATTGCTTTGTTTATATAGAAAATTATTATTTAATTCTAAGTTTTAAGCAAGTAACTGGTAGGGTAAGTTAACAATACCAGTTACCAAGCTACTTATAAATTATAAGCTATAATATAGAATAGTTCTATTTAAAATTAGCAAAATAACAAAATTGAAACTTCAAATAGATTATTTATTAAAGGAGAAGAATTTTTCAACAACAAAAAATTGGACAAAATTCTAGGAGAAATACCAGGAAGAGATTTTTTTAATGATCAAAAACTTATCTATTATGAAATTTTGCCCAATTTAATTAGATTAAAAACAAATTTAGTTGATTTAACTGAATTTAGCACAAATTTAGGAAAAATTCCTAATTTTGGCCCAGAAACCCAAAATATTTTCGGTAATCCTTCGTCGGCCGGAAAATCGTAGGTGGGGTGGGGGTGGGGGTAGATCTATGCGCAGACCAAATGCTAAGGAAATAAATGCCATTCAGAAGGATTTTTGGCTGATCCCACTTATAATCACTGTTATATTAACCGTTATATTCATTGACATATTAAGTTATGTCAAACAATTCCATATTTGACATATACTGTTACAATAGTACGGTATCATAGCATTGTATATAAATTATGTTAATAAAGTTTTACAGTTATTTCAAGCTGAATATAACTGTAGATAAAATTATTTTTACCTATGACTTTGAGCTTCAAATAATGTATTTTATTTATAGAGAAAGGGGTTGAATAGGTTATGTATCTCTAGTTTCTACTTTTGACCATTATATTGAAGAAGTAATTTGTACAAAACGTTGAAAAAATGTATGATTTACTGCAGTTTAGGCTAATATAGTATAGTCAGGCGAATGATAACATTTGCTTCATTCGTCTGTCAGTTCAGTGATCGCATCGATTGATGTCTGAGACAGGTATGTCAGCTCTATATGAATTCTGACCGAAGTTAATAAACCCATTAAATTGTGATATTAATGACTTTTTATCGTTAATATAAACTTTTGTTTTTATTTTTTCGATGAAATTTCAGACTTTAATATTGATAGTTATGTGAATATAGTATATATATAATAGAATTTTAATATTATAATAATAGGTATAATAATCGTAGTTAAGGCACAATTCTGTATATTCGGCAATAAGTGAACAGTTGTTTAGGTTTTCAAACTGAACGGAAATAATGTTTTTAATATATAAGTTATGTATAACTAATAAGAGTGACTCAAAAATTGCAAATTAATTAAGAATTTAAACATTGGTTGAGTGGCCGCAGATTTTCCGATAATAACCAAACAATTTGTTGGTTTATTAAATATCATTGAAACCAATTTAAGTTGTATTGAAATTCCTCACAAGTTATGTGTTTTGAAATTTGTTATCCATTTGTTAGCAATTCTACACTTTTTTCCTCATTATCTGACTTTCATTGACGGATAAAATCCGAAAATCTGTGGACACGAAGTGAACATAAATTTTGATTTTAAGTTAACACAAATGTTATGTAATGTTAATTAAGTTTTGGATTCTAGAAATTGTCAAAAAATACATAAAAATAAATTCATTGAGTATTGCATTTCTATTGCAAATAGAATTACGAAAATAAGTTAAATTAATTGCAATTTTTTTCTTTGCACTAAAAGTATTTAACTCAAATAAAATTTGATTAAAAAGTTTTAATACAATTGGCATTTGTGTTGTATTACACTATTAGAAGCAATTATCGAATAATTTGTGTAAATCGTTCATAAAATTTAATTTATATTAAAAATTGTTCTCTTTTTGTCAACTTTACGAAAGACAAGATTTACGACAACTATACTCTGGTTTTGTATTGAATCGTATTATTGATTACAAGTTTAATAATAAGTTAACCTAAATATCAATACATAAACTCATAAATTGCCTCAAAATTAGATTTCACTCATTGAATGACAAAACATTTGTTAAACATTTAAACCATAACTAATGTTAATTGAGTTATAATTAGATGAATGCGTTAACTCCTAATCCAACTCTAAATCCAACCTCCGGTTAGTTTGTGAAACAATTCTTCATTTAATGTCTGGTTTTGATCCTTCGATCGCATCGATAGGAATATATATCCGCCGATGAACTCATGAACTACTTTACAGTCGGCGCTCAGACAGGAAAAGGCGACGTCTTCCTCCTCGAATTGGACCAGCATCTGCTTCACCTCCCAGTTTACATTCCAGGCCTTCATTGTGTTGAAACGCCATGTCTTGTTGTGGTCGCCGGTATTGATATCCATTCGCATAAGTCGATTGAATGCCACTCCAAGAAGTTCCTGATTATTGGTTTTAAAGTTTTGTTTAATACTTAGGTTTAGTTACACTCAAACCAAACCATTGTTTCCAAAACCTTAGTTCTCATCAATTCTTAATAATTGAGTTCAAGAGTTACAGTAATTAGAAAAAGTGAACCAATTCTTACCTCTCGTTTAGAAGTGGAAAACTTGACGACGAAGAGAGAGATTCCATACTCGGGTAAGGCCTGCCAGGCTTTGATGAAATTGAGTTTGGCTTCGGTTAGAGTCAGGTTCTTGACATTCGAGTGCGCGTCGAGAATGCGTTGAACCAACTGTTGGTCATTGACAACAAGTTAGCAAAAGCATAAGCATAAGCAAAAGCACCGGTATGTGAGACCTACCTGTCGGCCGCCTTTCTTCCTCAAAAATCGTGCGGCGATATAGTCGTCGGGATTTTCGATTTGGTGGGCACTGACAGGCGTGGAGTAGGCCGTGTGGGCCGGGTGTTGAAGACTCAAAAAGTTTATAATAGATTTGACTTCACTATCGTAGGACGAGTCGGCCATCGTTCGGCCCTTAGTGGCCAGTCGTGCGGCGGCCATCCATCGAGCATACTGGTGCTCAGACTCGCATCTAATCCAGTACTCCTGCATTCCCTCGTGATTGGGAACCTCTAGTTTAATGCCGTACTTGCCCTGACTCAGGTTGACATCGGGTGTCACTTCACAGCCCTTCATATTGATGACAAACGCCGGATCGTTACTACTTCGGTCTTCACTAGACTTATATACCGAAAGTCTGGTGTCTCTGAACACAAAGTAATATCTCTTAAAACTTTTCAGAGTAAACCTCTTGGGTTTCATAAATCTCAGGTAATCGGCCAGTTCTGGCACATGAGTGATGTCTCCACCCGTGGGTATGGCTGTCGGCGCGCCTTCTAATGAAATTTGGAGGTCATCTAAGGCCGCGTCGATGTCGTCGTCGTTACGACTGTTGTGTTTCTCTGGAAAGGGATTATTGGCCTGAAGTGAGACCTGAAGCTGAAGAGCGGCGAAGAGCATCATCTCCTCTTCGGTGCAGTCGATCTCTTCAGTGAGGACAGCCCAACGCGCCTGTTCATAGATCTGGTTGATTCGAGAGCCGTCCAGTTTTGGGTTTATGTCGTAAAACGTAAAGAACTTGTATTTCAAAAGTAATAAATCGAATTCCCGTACGTCCTGTTCGTACAGCGAGAGCGACGAGTCGAGCCAACCCGCGTTCAGTCGAGCCCTTTCCACAAGAGTTTTCGGTCGCAAAAGACTGTTCTTTGCCTCTAATGTAGGCGTCACTGGACTTATGGACAAAGAGGGAGATATCATCTCATTATTATAGGTAAAGCTGTTGTCGTTTTGATAATTCTTATGAATAGTTCCATTTCCATTGGTCACCACTCCGTTCCCGTTCCGAAGCAAAGTTGACTTGTCTTCTACGAACACAGGACTCGATTTGCCGTCGGGTGTACTGATGTTGCCGACCGGCGGCGGATTGTTTTGGACAATCGGACCCATTGTGTCTCTCTGTCTCTGGAGCGGACTTACGCTCATATGAGGAAAGTTTCGCTTTAAGTGGGCGTTCACTAGAGGTCTGGAGAATGAGAGCTCTTCCGGATGTCTTATAGCCAAGTCTTTACACAACTGGACGACAGCTGTAAACGTCTTGACTGAAAAGTCAACCCTAGCGTCGATATACCGCAAGTCCGGTAATTGGACCCGAAGTGTCTTATGCATAGGCGTGAAGTAGAGCACAGCATCGGCCTGTACTCCATACTGGTCTAGAGTGGTCCGGGTCCTACTCAACCACATGTTCTTGAGTGGCCACCACAACGCGTGATCCGACCAATCAATCGCCACATCTGTTAGACAAGCGATTAGTTAACACTCATAACACAAACCTAGAATAAGTCGAATACCCAGTTCCTCGACCAGCTTCAACATCACTCCCCCGACGTGTAGATCCCCTTTGACTCTAAGGGTGCGCTCAACCTTGAGGTCAGTGACGAAGATCTTGAGCTGCCACGACCCGTCCCCTACCAGATAGCCGTCGGATATCATTTCGATGTTTAGTCAATACATAAACTAAATGTCTATAAAATAAGTCAAAATTGAGACAAAATTTTGTCTGTTTTGGTAAATCAGGTCAACAAATATGAAACATAACATCAGATTCTGTCTTCTTTGGCACCAGAAGTATATGAGTGGGCGACGATTACGGCGATAGCTCTCTCTCTCTCTCCCTCTCACTGCCTCTCTGTCTGCCTCTCTATCCGAGTCTATAGGCGTAGTGGGAATAGAGTCGCTCTTAAGATCACATCCCAACCCAACCATTGAATTGTATCGATTCGGTCTATATGGCAATTCGAAAATATTATATTTATATATTATAATTGAGTTAAACAATTTTATTTCTCAAGTTTATTAAACAGTTTATAAAACTTATATTAATATTAATTTTAAATGCACATTATCATTTACCATAATTAGTAATAAAAGTTAATATACTATTAATAAGAACATTATTAATTAATACGAACAACAACGACAATTTAACATGTTATTATTAATAGCCTATTAATAATAGGTAATTAATTTTTATTTTAAAAATTATTTTATATTGTAAACAGAAAACAGTAACAGAAAAAAGTATATTACTGATCAAACAATATAATAATAAAACTTTAAATAATAATAAATAATTTACAATAAATAAATTGAATTTAAAACATACTAAGTTGTAAGTATTTATTTGCATTTTCCAGTACTAGTACTTAATTTTAATAAGTATAGATTTAAGAGGATTACTTGATTTTAAATTATTACTATCATTCAGATTAGACCTGAATTTTTAATCTTGAATTGCCATAAATTATTAAATTTAGACCATCAAATATATATTATCAAGTAAAATTATTCTGTTTAAATACAAAAATCTAACTTGACTTAAATTTGAGCAAATCTACCAATCCGTTCGGGTGAGTAATAGCACCAAATAGCTAACTCTAGTGCAACTCTAGCGCAGATACAACCAAATAATGTCTACTCCTTTAAAGGAAACAACAGAATCGCATATTTGGGCAAATTTTTGCCATTGATTGCGAGCACTAATGCCCTCATTCGTCGATTCCATTAACAAGACTTAAGGCAGGAATGGGTTGGAAGTTTCAACTTGGAAGTGAGAACTGAGAGGAATGTTTTGCAGAGATGTGGTTTGGCTGATAATTTGAAACTTTTAATATATTGTTACAATTTATTGTGATGTACTACATAGAACAATTTGCAAATGTAATAATACAATTAAGTTACATTTATAATTATATTAAATGAGAATAATTATTATTAAATATTCATAAGTTTTCAAAAAAATAATTAATAATTTATTATCAATTTATTTCTCAAAATTGTTAATTTATTTAATTTAAATGATATGTACAGTCAATTCCAATTACAACGAACAGCTCGGTTTCACCAAAACCGTTTGTTTTAACCGGAATTCGTTATATACGGCTACCGGCAAAACGAACTTTAAATAAGATATTAAAAATAATGTAATATTGATATAAACTTGGGTTTAGATCAAGTTGAGTGAAATCTATAAATATTATTATAGGTGTAATAACTAATAACCTAAAAAATAACCAATGGTGTAATTTCTAATTCTGATTAACTATTGCTATTGAGTTTAATTTAATTTAATGATTGAATGAACCAACTTATAAATAAATGTCATCCAAAGCTAATGACAAATGCAAAAATAAATATAAAAGCAAATGTAAAATATAATTATAAGTATACTGAGAACTTATAGTCATTCTATAGTCATTTTGAGATAGTAAAATATAGGAATCGAGAAAAAAATTGTTGCGAGACAAAAATGTCAAATATGTGAATAACAAATATGACAATGTCAAATATGCTAATGTCGAATATGCTAATGTCGAATATTCTAATGTCAAATATACTGATGTCGAATATGCTAATGTCGAATGTGATAATGTCAAAAATTCTAATGTCGAATATGCTAATGTTTAATATGCTAATGTTAAGTATATTGATGTCGAATATACTAATGTCGAATATGCTAATGTCGAATATAATACTGTCGCATATGCTAATATCGAATATGAGAATATCAAGTATGATTTATAACATTTTACAAATTCGACATTATCATAATCGACATTAGCATATTCGGCATTATCATATTTGACAATAACTTTACTAATTATATTTTAAGCAGAAATAATGTGTATAATTTATAGTCGCCATATACTGCAATCTAGAAGAGCTATATTTGTTTATGCTTAGTTATCAGTAGAAAGTTGCAGTAATAAAATATGTTACTTGTGTGCGCGGAAATGCGGTCAATAAATTATTTAACATTTTGTAAACGTCCAATTTTTTTCTATTGAAAATTAAATTTTTAATAATTTTTATTTTACTTTTCTAATTTTGTAAAAATTTCAAATTATGTTTTATTGCATTTAATTCTTGTTAAAGATTATAATTATTAAAAAATATAAGAAAAGAATTTTTAGAAAAAAGTTACATTGACGGTGCTTTGAATCTTTAACAAATACTAAATTCAGTAAAACAAAATTTAAAATTTTTGCAAAACTAAAAAGATGAAAAACAAATTTGAAAATTTTAATAGAAAAAAATAGAAAGTTTACAAAATAATAAAAACTTTATTGTTGGATACGTTTAAATTTAAAATAATATTCTTTATTTGATGGATAATTATGTATAGAATTTAAAAATCCACCTTAAAAGTTGGAAAAATAAATGAAAAATACAAGAGAAATTATTTTATAAAATTGTAGAAATGCTACAAAAATTGGTTGTGTTAATAACCAATCAAACTTTTTTTAATAGGTAAAAATTTTATTCTAAATGAGTAAACTGTTCTTTCAACTTAGATTATGTTTAAATACTAATGATATTTTAAATTAAAATATGTTTTTAATGTTATTTTATGTTAAAATAAAAAATATGCTATTTGAAATAAATAAGTAAAATTCTTGTTTGCAAAATAGCAATAAATTTTAATAACAATATTAAATGACATTTTTATTAAATTATTTATATTTATGCAATAAGTTACAAATAACAATTAAAATTTAAAAGCATCATTCTATTTTAATATCACCGATAATATAAACAACATCATAATGTTTGTATGTGGTTACTCAATAAAAAGTATGAAAAATATATTTTCATATTTGCCCAGTAGGTTTTGGCAAGCATAGATTATTGGTCTTTGCCACACCAGTCGTATCTCTATCTACATGGCAAAGCCTTTTTTTAAATAAAGAACAAATTTAATAAAATATATTAAAATATTACAAACAAGTATTGATTATAAAAGTTTTTCGATCAAAATTTGTATACTTTTTTAATTTTTAATTTTAAAACTTGAATATGAATATAATTTTCATTTTATCTAAAATTAAAGGAGCTTTGCCTAAAAATATAATCTTAGATTAGCAAACAACATTATAGTTTTTATAATTATTATTTTTACATTTATTATTCACTAAATTTTAATTAATTTTTTAAATACCTTCTTTGATATTCTCCAGAGATCGAGAAGATCGGACGATTCAGAGGGGGTGGGGCTTAGGGGAGAGATTTTTTTTAAATGTTAGCCAAAAACCTGGAGGTGGATCAGGGAGGGAAGTTTTCAAAAAACGCTCAAAAAATTTATATATTAATATTTATGATAAAATTTTGCCTAATTTAACTGGATTTAAACCTGATTTAGCACCAATTTAGAAAAAATTTCCTAATTTTGGCCGAAAAAAAGCAAAAAATTTGCCGGCCTCCTTCGGCGACCGGCAAAAAGTCTAGGGGGTACTTTTTCGCGGATTAAATGCTAGGGGGGGGGGGGATAAATCCAAATTTTCAAAATTAATGAGAATTTTTGCCTGATCCCCCCTTTTCGATCTCTGATATTCTCTGAATGGATTACTTTTATCCAGGGATCGAAAAGGGGGATTATGCAAAAATCTCCCTAAATGTATCACACTTAGCAGATAATTCCGAGAAAAAATAACCCTCTACGATTTGATGGTTGCCTTCGGTATTTTTTGAGATTTTAAAACCAAAATTTAGAACATTTTTCTAAATTGGTGTTAAATTCGCTTTAAATTCAGTTAAATTAGTATAAACTGCATGCAAAAGTAAGTAATTTTTGAGGCTTTTTAAGCGTTTTCGGAAAAAATCTCTCCTGATACCCCCTTGATTTTTGGCTAAATATAGCTAATTAAAAATAGTTGAATTTAAATTAGTTGTACACTTAATATTAATTTAATTATAATTTAAATAAAATATATCTTTAATTCTGCAAATCATATTAATCATATATTTATTATAAATTTGACTAAACCCCGTCTATACCCACAACATATTACTCTGGCGTCTATCCAATCTTCGTTTTACAGTTATAATTATATGTTGTCTAAAAAGTATTTTAAGCAAAACTCATCTTTAAAAAAAAGATTAAATTAGCTTTTATTACATTATTTTAAAATAAACATATTAAAAATATATGATTAAATAATTTTAAAATTTAAAGTATATTTAATAAAATAAAAATCCCAAAATAGTTAAACAATAATTAACAAAAATTTACTCAAAATCGCAATAGTCTAAATAGAAATTTGTATAAATTTTACTCTACTTTAAAATTTATTTAATGTTAAAATTTTATATCATTTAAATTAAATGACAGTAATTAAAAAATTTAAACGTACCATTTCAATACTACATTGTATTAATCTTATATTAAATCTATTTAAAATAAATAATTAAATTACTAAACAGACGCTTTCTCTTTAATTATTTAAAAATATCTTAAAGTTTAAACTGTGCATATTACTTTAAAACTTACTAATGTAAACAATCAGACCTAACCCAAGGAAGAGATTTAATTTAATTCAGCTAAAATCTTAAAAATACTAGCTGAATTTAAAACAAAAACGCTTTAAATTTAAAGAAGTTGTTTAAAAAGTTAATAATTTAGAAAAAAAATTTAAAATTAGAAACAATTTCTTGTTCTCTGTTATAAATGTCTAATATCATATATTTTTTATTTTATCCTTTATTTTAAATATACAATATAATTTATATTATTGTTTACAAGTTAATTAATTAAAAAAACAACATCTATGTCTGTAAATATGAAAAATTTCGATTGAAAAACTCAGTCAGATTAATCAATTAAAATTATTCAATTATTTTAATTGATTCAAATTGTTGAATCGAAAACATTTTTACTCTTCCGGATAAACACAACACACATTGCTTTGCATAAAAAGGATAAACAAATGACTCAATTGTAAAATATTCAAAAGTATTTAATAGGATTTTTGCATAAACTATGTGTTCAACAAAACTTGTTTAACTCATACACTCAGATAATTGAGTTAAATATTTAAAAACAATGTGATATAAATGCCTTAAATAGCTATCAATTGATCTGACTGTTCGTTTCTCAAGTTTCCCTTGAGTTGAGAGCAATCGATGGTTGCGATGGTTGCGATGTATACCTACTGTGTTAACAATATATAGCAATACTGAGAAACACAAGTCGTTATAAAAACTAGATTGCAATGCGTTATACATTTGATAGAATGTAAAAGGCATTCATTTCTTCAGATAAGGCTTATGCAATGGATGAGCTTTGCAAATGGGAGACTGCCTCAGCTCCTGAGCCCAGTGCGAGGCGAGAGCTGTCAGAATAGTCTCAATTCTGAATTGTGAGAATAGCTAACACTCTCTGAGTAGTGTTGCGCCAAAGCCTGCTTTCGGCTGCAAAACTCAATACATTACAAAATTCAATTAAATATGTAATTCAAATGTGATTTCAGATCATTCTTTCGATTATTATGTAATCATACACTAAATCAACAAAAATCAACATTTTTTACTGTTCTTAACAATTATGCTTTCAGGTATTGTTAAATATGGAATCAGATTATTATTCGCAGTAATCACTTTGTTTCTACACTATTCTCATCACTTAACCCACAATTTGTCAATAATAACAATTCTCTATTTGCTTATTCTTAATCTATGATTCATATTTTCACTCATTTTTAAATTTAAATTTTATAATTCTAATGTTTATTTTTGTTATTATTTTCAATTATATGCATATTGTTCTTCAAAAAATATTTCTAAATTTCCTTTAAGTTGTATTATTTAATTGAATTCTATATCAATTTATTTTTTATTCTGGTTGAGCGCAATAACAATAACAATGTAATCAATATAATAATATTTTTCCAGTTTTATCGCATAATTAAATGTTTCAAAACAAACATTATTTTGAGTTAATTTAAATTATGTTTTAGCTAATTAGTTAAATTACAATTATTTAGTATTAATTTAATTTAAGTATAAATTGTGGCATTTCTTAAACAAAATGATTACTGAAATTTAAAATTGCACTTAAATTGTCAAAATGTCAAACTTAATTGCAACTTAAAACCAATTAAATCAGACATTTGTGTGCTTACAGTCCCGACCGAAGCGAGTGCTTTCCTAGGATTGGTAGCGATTTGTATGACCTGTTTGTTTGTATTCTATTTGTACTTAACGAAGAAGTTCTGCTTTCACACAATCGGAGGCTTTCCCTGTTGTGATGAACCGCTTAAAGTATCCAAAGTTAAGGCTTCGAAGGATTTGGGTATAGATATAGTTTTGCCATAAGTTTTGCCGAACTTTCACTAATAAATCGATTTTTGTTTAGTCGACGCGTTTTCATACGACGACGAACTCGACTCTTCGACTGATAGTGAAGACGAACTCTTGCAACGACTGCAACGATCGACGAGTAATCACAACAATATCAGTCGAAAAGTCAGTCTTTCGAAGAATGAAATATCAGATAATAGACAAAAATCACTAAAAAATAGACACAAATTGAGTGAATCAGCCGATGAGTCGTCGCAAAGGAGTGATTATACAAACAAACCATTGATTGGAATCGAATCAAAATTACAAAAAACAGAGAAAAAGTCGAATTCAATTGGAAGTAATTCCAGAGATTTGATATCATTAGCGGAAAGGGGACGGATAGGAAAGATCGGGTCGAGTGAGGGCTCGTGTTCAAGTGAGGCCGGGAGTGGTGACAATGAGGACGAATCGCGTAGATCCAAAAACTCGAAGAGCAAACTCGGGAACAAATCAAACAAAAACGATGTCTTGAATCCAATCAGTTCTCGCGATGACCTCAAATCACAGTTCAATACAGCCTTCGAAAAGTGTGAATCTGATGCTCAGTCTTCGACTTCACAGGACTTTTCGCAACACTTTTCGCAATCAGAACCGCATTCGATAACAAAGTGCGGTTCTCTAGAGATAGGGTATGCCTACGACGCCCCCACCAAGAAGTTGATTGTCACTGTGTTCGAGGCCAATGACATCCCGTGCAAAGAGCGCGGCGGTGCCAACCAGATACATGTCCGGCTCGTCCTACTTCCTCAGAAGAGGCACAAACATAAAACCAAAATCAAATCAAACGGAAATCCAGTTTTTAACGAAACCTTTACGTTCACTCGAATTAGTCCGGAAGAAGTGATGAGTTTAGGCATAAGGTTTCGGGTCTACGGAACTGCTTTCGCCAGAAGAGAGCAAATGATAGGTAATGTCGAGTAAATCGAAATCAAATTAGTTTTTATTTATAACTATTTATTTTAGGCGAAAGTATAATAATATTCTGTCACTCGAAACCACAACAACAAGAAACGAGACAATGGCTGACCCTCGAGCCCCGATCTAATCTTGCCGTAGGTTTCGCTTTCATTCTTTTAAAACAAAATTTGCAAACTTTTCGCTTTCAATAGCAGTCAGATTCTCGGTCTGAAGTGTCGAGTCTGGCCCGAAGTGATAGCACCGGATCGACCCAATCGATGCAACACCCAAGCCTTCCAGAGATGCTTTTGGGACTGGCATACAATGGCACCACTGGTCGACTCAATGTTTCGGTTATTAAAGGTATACAGAGTTGACATCAATTCTGAACTCAACTCAAACTCTTTAATTACCCAAAAGGAAGTCAATTCCGAAGCATTGTGATGACCAGAGCACCCGATACTTACGTCAAACTCTCATTAGTCTCATCCAGTGGTCAGGAAATTGCCAGAAGTAAAACTAGTGTTAGAAGAGGTCAACCGAATCCACTATTCAAAGAGACCTTCATATTTCAGGTCAGTCTTTCAAAACTATTTTGTTTTTATCGATTTAATTACACAATAAATAACTTAATAATAATATTATTATTCAAATTCATTGAATTATTGATTAATAGTTATATTAATTGTGAATAATAAAGAGCATAGAATATTGGGTGCAGTCATACAGTTTTGCAAAATAACATTTTAATAAATAAAACTTTTTTGGTTTTTAATTTGTTTTTTTAAGCTATCTATAATAAAGTTTTCTTCTTGTTTTACTCACAATTTTTACAAATCTTAAAAATTATAATTAATTGGTTTTAGATAGAATATAAACTAACTAGAATATATTTTAACTAAATAGATTATGAGTTTTCTAATAAGTTTTATTTATAGTAATTTTATTTAATTGAAAATGTAATTTTGCAATAATAGTTTTTTTATTTTTAATATTATTTATATTAGTTAGTTAATTTCTAAATCAAAAGTCATTATCAAGAAAGTTATTGGCAGAGGTGGGCACATCTCATAGTTCAAAAGAATTAATTAACATTTTAACTGTTCACTAAAAATATATAAACAATATATCTGCAATGTCGATAAATTGACCTTGTTGGTCATTACAGATACATTGTTTTTTTAACAAAAAGTATAAAAATTAACAAACGATTTTTTATCTTGTACCTGTCTCTGGTTATTGGTTATCAGTAGTAGAGATATGAGAATTGAGAGTTTGGGCACTACAGAACATAGACATACTGGTGAGTAATGTTTCCGAATTGTCACACACGAATATTCTTAAAATTATTTTAAACAAAAGTACATTATATTGGATTAAAAAATTAATTAAATTTTTGTTGGATTTCGCTTTGTCTGCAATTTAAACTAAATTAATTAAAAGTTTATATGCCTTTTGTATTTTTCTTCTTTATGTATGTTTTCCCAATGTATACCTTTTTGGAGTATATTATAGCAATACAGCAATTGTTGGCTTTACTGCCACACGCTCTCAGTACGAGATTTGTTCAACGCGTGCAACAGCAACAGTAAAACCGACAATTGCTGTAATGGAAACGCATAAATTACTTAGAGAAGGAACATATACAAAAGCAGCAGGGATCGAGAAGGGGGGGATCAGGCAAAAATCCTCCCTAAATTTGAAAATTTGGATTTATCCCCCCTAGCATTTGGTCCGAGAAAAGGCACCCCCCTCGACGTTTTAATTTTTTCTGCCAAAATTAGAAAATTTTCTCTAAACTAGTGCTAAATCTAGTTTAATTCCAATTAAATTAGGTAAAATTTTATCATAAATATATAGGTTTTTTGAGCGTTTTTGAAAAAATCCCTCCTCTGATCCCCCCTAAGTTTTTGGCCAAAATTTGGAGAAATGCCCTCCGTACAAAAGGCATGTTAATCTATTTTAAATTGTGGACAAAGAAAAATTCAGCAAAAATTTAACAAAACTTTTAATATCATATATAATGTACTCTTGTTTAAAAATAATTTTAAGAATATTGTTGTGACAATTCGGAAACATTACTCGTGAGTAGAAATACTGTATACTATATAATGTATACATATTTAGTAATAGTATTAATAATACTAATATGCGTTTGTGTTGTGGTTGTGGTTCTGGTTGTGGATGTGGTGTAGATCGCACTGTTCCAGTTGCCAGACGTGACTCTAATGATGTCGGTCTACAACAAGAGGAGTATGAAGAGGAAAGAGATGATCGGATGGTTCTCTCTCGGCTACAACAGCAGTGGCGACGAAGAGCTCTCTCACTGGAACGACATGAGAGATAGCAAGGGAGAGCAAGTATGTCGTTGGCACGTTCTGCTTGAATCCTGAACCGGCATCTATTGGTGCAATCGAGGCATTGGGAGCATTGAGAGCATTCAGATTGAATTAATTGATTGGATTTGCACTGAAATATCTGTTTGCATAAACATAACTGTTTTATGCATTGAGAACCTGCACTACGCCATTGGTTTACTGATACGCTATTTGCAAATCCCTGTTCGCCTAAATCTAATTGTTCAGTATTATTGTTGGGGTCCAAAACTGCGGCTATAGTTTCATGGTTCGCACCCATAGTCGACCAGTTGACTAACAGCAGGTAATCAGTCCTTTCCATCAAATATGTGATTGCCTTTACGCCATCAGACGCTTACAAACCAATTATATCTCATCAAAAGGTCGCTTCTTTCTATTGATTCTATTATTTTAGTAGTCTTTCAATAGCAGTACAATTACCGTATAATTCCCATAATGTTCCATGCTACTTTTTCAGAATTCATATTATTAATACATATTCACCAGTTAATCGATTAAAATATCTAAATATTGTACTAAAATGGGTTTGTTTGAAAACATTACAAAACATGTTCAATTCTTATATTAGGATATTATTTAGATATTTTAATCACAACAAATATTATTTATAGTTTGAAATATTGTGGCTAAACTTTTAAAATTAAAATTAGCAATGAAGATTTTATGGGAATTACATCTGATAGAATGTCTGGTTTTCGATTGTATTCTTACTCTAATTGCTCTTTTCATCTGTACTTTGAATTGAAGTTTCAATTAATCAAAATATTCTGTTCTCAGATATAATAATAGCAAATGGAAAGTACAGTAATTATTAAAACGGAATTAACTTCACTATTATTTGAATGTATTGACACTTAAACTAATTAAACTAACATCAGTACTGTTACAATATTAGGAACTCCTGGTTACTCAATATTATACTCAGATCTCAGTTTATATTCGAACGTAATTTTATTAAATCAATGTCTCAGTAATCTTATAATCTTTATTACTATTATTAAACATAAAACACATATAATTTAATAAATAATATTATATTTACATTATATATAACTAATTTTTATTTTACTATGATTTCTGTTTAAGATATAGATCGGGCACTCATTTTATTGTTATTTAATTAATTGAAATTTTAATCAGTTCTACAATTTGTTAGCCTATCGAGTGTTGAAACTTAATGAAAAACCAAACCTTAGGCCAACTGAAAGATTGAAAATTAAAATAAAATCATAGTTTGTCAACAATCACAGATAATATAAACTCTGAACTTTTCTATCAAATTATGTGCAATAATAATACAATTAATGCGAATATTATTCATATAATACTCTTAAATACTTTTAAACAGAATATCATTTTAAGTCACATTCAGTTATGATCAGAGATAAGAAGTGGAGTTTTGCATCATTTGTTTCATTGGATTGCAATTCAATGTTGATATTAAGTTATCGATAATATCAGCTTAATATTAAATTAAGTATTTGTAAGCATAATATTGGTTAAGTTTACTGTTTGACGAGCATGGTTGTTTTAAATATATTTAAATCTAACAAATTATATGTAATTATCGAATCATTCAAGAATATTATTTTAAAATAAAAATCCATTTTCTGATTAATTGTCATTAATTATTAAACTTTTTACTGTAAATATAAGACATAAATTCTGGCAGTGATTCAAAGCATTAATTATGAAATCAATGTCAATGTAGTAATGAATAGAATGTCAATTCTGGGTTACATTAGATCGCATTCAAGGATTTCGATCGATAGTCAGCCAAATCTTATCGTTGTTTTATATTATATTAATAGCACTGAACTATAATAACAAATAAAATCTGCATTATATTAATATTTGGATAAATAAAGGCTACCCAATAATGTTAACCAAGGGCAGGCATGTACAGTACAAGTAGCTAGAATATTTACTGGCTTGAGTTTGCAAGATAAACACTTAAAATTGTTGTATATTTATATATTGATTTGATTATAAATTAATTTTAGAGAAAAGAACAAGCTACTATCGAACAAGCCCACACTTAGCCTTAGTGAACAGTGTTGGATATGCAATACTAGTATATCGGATATTTGAAGTACATTCGAGTCTGTATTTTGATTAATTTGAATAACAATTAAACAAATTTAGAATAACTGTGAATAGTGTAGTCAAAGCGGATAGTCAAGTAAGGTTGAAGGGTTCGAATGGGTCGTATGGGTTGTATGGGATCGTATGGTGTGAGTGGAGTAGAGTAGAGTAGAGTCGAGTCGATGTCAGACACAGCCGTACTCATACCAAATAGAATTGGTGGCATTGCTATTGACAGTAACGTTGTCGACATTATTCAAATTACGAGATCTGTGATTAATGGCCGGACTGTCACTCACTTCCGAGTCTTCTAATGGAGTTAAAGAAGAGTCCGAATGCAGTGAAGGAGACGCCGAATGTGGATGAATATGATGGAAGTGATGGATGTGATGAACGCCATTCTTATTTGGCTGTTGGCGCCGAATAGGACTGCCGTAGTTAATACTATTGCTCTTAAATGTGCCTCTCGTGAAGTTATTATTGTATAAATGAGAGTTAGTTCGGGTGCCGATCATTGGCGTCGTTTCACAACCCGTCGAACTGGTATGGAGTGGAGACCGAGTCGTTGGACTAGTTATGACACTTAACTGAATCTTATTCTCTATAGTTGTCGTTACTCGCGGCGGAGGTCGAGGAGGCGGTACAGGAGATATCACACTATTATTTTCACATTTATTTTTCTCTTCTTTTATCTAAATATTTTAATTAATAATGCATTTCATTAATTAAAAGCTTTAAAATTAAATTAACATAAGAAACAAAAAATAGAACCAATGGTTAGTAATTCAGACCTGAGTTATGGAATCATTAGTTTGTTTGACATTCTCGAGAGGTTTAACTGTTTGTTCCAACGCTAAAGAAGAGGAATTATTACTACGGAATGGACGCAAAATAGCTGTATTGGAAGGAATGGGTGGCGTCTCGGCCTCCCAAATGCGGCCATAGATAGCTTCGTCAATCAAGTCGATTGGCACTGAGTTTCGGTCTTTTGAGCGGTCCTTCAAATTCAGATTTTGATTGTTTGAAAGGCAGAGATCAGTAGACGATCGGTGGATACGGCGGACAACGTTGTGGTTATTAACGGTTACCTTCTTCTTCTCAAGCGTCACGTCATAGTCTTTAATCATTTTTTCCAACTTTTCCCGTTTGGCACTCAAGTCATGCATTTTGTCCGAAACCAGTTTCTCAGTGTCGCCGCCGATCTCAGTCAGTAAGTCGTGATATTGACTCAAGAGGTTTGATATGTTGTTAATGAGTCGTTGGCGCTGACTCTCAATCGAGTTGTTGGTGAGCGCAACCATTTCGCAATAGTTGGCCAGTTTGGACACCTCGATGTCAAGAAGAGCCATCCGATCCCTGCAATCGGCGGTCTCGCCCTGCAGTTCCGTGTGCTTCAGCTTCAGGTCGTTGTTCTCAGTCCTCAGCTTTTTGTAGATGTTTTGCAACATTTTGTATTCGGTTTGAAGGCGTTTGTGCTCTTCATTAAGAACTTTGTTTTCTTCCAAAAGTTTCACGAATTGAGCATTTCTTTCGTTCGCATCAATCGAATCGTTTGCTTCTTTGCTCTCGATTTTATCGGTCACTTGTTGTAGCTCTTCCTGAGAGGTGAGCCAGGCCTCCAGCTTCTCCTGAACCACTTTGTGTTCGCATTTCAACTTCTTATACACCGTTTTCAGGGCTGCGCTGTTTGTCGACTGATTCTCATAATCGACTTTAGATTCAAATTTAAAAATTCATTATTTATTTATTTTAATTAATTAATTTGTATAGATTAAATAAGTAGTACTTTTATGATTCACAATAAAACTTATATTAATCATTTTTAGTCTTATATATATTCATGCAACTAATTAATTAATTATTAAAAAATAATAAGTTTTTAAATTCAATTCAGACTTAAAACTACTAAAGTATTCGGAAGTTTAAATATTTATCAGTTGGAGTCACAGATGAGTGGTTAGGTTTGACATAAGACAAGAACCTTAGGAACGAATCACTGAGAATCTCTAAGACCTAGTATTAAAATTTTACAATTTTTACAATATTTTATGTAATTTTTATCCAATTTCAAAAAACGAATTATTTTCAAATTGAGATACTTGACAATTATTATTTATTTTTCTTATTTCTAGCTTGTTATTCACTTACTTTAAGTTAAATTAAAGAGTGAAACCTATTATAATATCGCAATTAAATTTTTTAGACTTGAGGCTAAAATTGAGTACTTTTTGTATAAATTTAACCCTAAAGTCTTAAAAGTATCTTCACCTTAACCTTCAAATGTTAAAAATGATTCGGTACAAAAAAAACTAATAATAGTTTTTATAATAATTATTTTCTAATAACACTCACTTTTCTCATCCAATAGAGAGAAAAAATTAGTTAAAACTCCCAAAGGGTTCGGCAACTCCAGGAATTTCTGTCTACTAATACAGTCAAAGTCCATTTCTATCCCTTCCATTTTTATCACTTTTTCATTTTTGTCCCTTATATTCCAAAACCATTTATTATAGAAACAATGTTAAACAATTCCATTTGTATCCCCTTTTCAATTTTCCTCCCATTTTTCTGCCCGACCCAGTTGATAGAAATAAATTAAAATTAACATTTTAAATACAGTAATATAGCCTTGGTACTATGTATATATATATAAAAATATATATATCGTATATTTATTGAATACCAGAGTTGAACAAGGTCTACCAAATCAAAAGGGGGTTAGCTAGCAATAAAATGGTAAATATTTTATGAAGTATAGAAAAGGGTAGAATTTAGACATTTTCCTCTTTTTTAAGTTTATTAAATTAAAACTAAATTTAACTGAATTTTGTATAAATTTAGTCTAAATATTTTTTTAAATGTCTAATTTTGACATAAAAATTTAAACAATTTGCCAGCTGCAGATAAAACATAATTAATAACTAAGGCTGCAAAAAGGGGGATTTTTTAGTCATTGATTTTTTACCCTCCGAGATTGAATCCTTAGATTGAAATGAAATGACACACAGAGTACAAAACATATTATAATGCATAAATTATTAATATTTTTTATTTAATTCATTGGTTTTTAAATATCAATTATATGTTAAACATTCTTTAATTGAAAAACAAATTATAACTGAAAAATATACTAAATTTCAAAATTTATAAAAAAATAATCAAAAAGTTTATGAAATATTTGCCTAACTTTAGAAAATATTTGAGAAAATAATTATTTGATTTTAATTTGAATAATTTGAATAAAATCAAGTGAATGTCTAAAGTGATAGTGTTTTGTCTGAAGTGATTGAATGTAAAAATACTGATTATTTGGATTTTAATTGCAATTTAAAACAAAATTTAATTTTATTTGATTTCAATTTAAATAAAATTAAGTCTATTGTAACTAAAAATACTGTTGAATGAAATGAATAATATATATAAAAATTTACAGTAAATTTTTTTGTGTTATGGTATTATGCGTGTCATTTCAATCTAAGGATTAAAAAGTCCACCAGTCATCTAGGCGCCCCTAGCTAGCAAAAATAATAATAATAAAATAGTAAAATCAAAAATAGTAAATTCATAAATAATGCTGCATTTAAAATACTGCTATAAATTCAAAAATCGAAAATAATAAAATTAAAAATGGAAAGTCGAATATACAGTAGTAAAAAATAATAATGTCTAAAATTGAAATCAAAAATAGTAAAGTTAAAAATGGTAATAAAAATTATGTAAGTTAAAAAAAGTAAATTTAAATTAATTGTTTTACTTTTTTTAATTATATAATTTTAGACATCATAATTGACTGTAATATTTCTATTTTAAAATTTGAATTTTTATTAGTTAATTTTTATATTGATTTAGCTATAATTATTAACCCTTTCGTCTCGGAGGGTACTATGAGTGCAAAAATCTCTTTTGTCCTAACCTTATTAATAACAAAATAGAATTGCCAATTTTGCGGATACAAACACAGGTTTGTCAAATTTTCAAAGTACTTTTGGCTATACCCCTTGGCCAACTCTGTTGCATGATATGTTGATTAATGCGTTTGCAATAAAATTGGTATAATTCTATATATCGTAAAACTATTAAAAATAATTCGAAAAGTTTTCATTAATCACAAGTTGTACTAAATTATATATGAATTAATAAACTTTTAGATACAATAGGATATAAATTTAGTGAATCGTTTTTAAGAATAAAAACATTAGATTAAATGTTGAATAATTCAGAAGTTTTTTGTTTTTAATTATATCTAAACAAAATGTAGATTTGACTGACATTAAGCGATGTTTGACCTCATCTTTGAATACATGAATAGGCAATGAAAGGTATATATGAAATGAACGAATGAAGTGATCGATCAATAAATTTATTAATTAATCGGTCGAACAAAATAAAGTTTTAAATAAACTGAAATCAAAGCTAATGGCAGCGAATGGGCAGAGTATGGGCAGAGTATGGGCAGGGTAGAGGCAGGGTAGGGGCATGGAATGGGCAATGGACTGACTTACCGGTTAAGCTGTTGTGAAGCTGTTGGAGAACCTCATGATCATTGACTAAACTCTTATAATTGGTTTCCATATCTTTGTGTTTGTTTTGCATCTTATCTCTAGTTTCTTGCATTAGACTCAACTGTGTCTCTAAGTTCTGGTTTTGACTGACAAGAGACGAGTTTTGAGACTTGACCAAGCTGTTCTCAACCTGCAGCTTGGCCAAATCAGTTTGCAAATCAGAGTTCTTTGCATTAATCGAGTCAACGGTGGCCTCGAGGGTCCGGTGCCTTTCGAGCAAATCATTTAGAGTGTCTTTTTGAGTGATGTTTTCATTCTTAAGATTCTTGTTGTCGTCTTCAAAGAGCGTGACTTTTCTCTTGAGATCACAAATCAAATTAGAGCTAACGGTAGGCTCTCTCTCATCACTTCGTTTCAGTGATTCGACGGCATTCTTAAGCGCAATGTTTGCGTTCATTACTTCTTCAAGACTGTCCTCCAGTGACTGTATTCTAATCTCCTTCTGTTCTAAAGACTTTTTAACAATATTGTCGAAAACGTCTTCAAAAATCTTAGTCCAGTCCTTATTAACCGAATTAGAGTCCATACTAATGGAGAGACTGCTATCGAAATGGTTTTTCTGTTTCCAAACATTCTCTAATGAATTGCTAACTCTTTCTAATTCGCAATACAATTGTTGAGCCTTTACTTTCTCGTTAACCAAGTCTTGTCTCAAAGTAGTCACTGTTTTCTTGCAAACAAACAATTCTTTCGAAATCTCTTTATTCTCTTTTTCGAGTTCTTTCAGTTTAATACTGTTTTGATGATTAAGATCGCAATCTTTTTTGATTTGTTTGTTCTCCAGTTCTATCGCCGACTGTTTGGTCGCGTAGTCATCAATAGTCGTGTCTTTGGCCTCAATTGCCATTTTCAGTCTCTGAATCTCCTTTTCTGAAGATCTCTTCTCCTGTTCGAGTCGATGATTGTCTGCCTCCAGATTCGTGACATCTCTTTCCAAGTCATTCAACCGCTTGACTGACGCCTTCAAAGTGTCAGCCGTTGTCAACAACTTCTGGTTTTCATTCTCCAGGGCCTGTATCTCGTGTTGAATCTCTTCATATCTTTTGGTTTTGCTGTCCATAAGTCGTTGAAGTCTTTGATTTTCAGTCATAAGTTGAGAAGAATTTCGTTCAATTTGTTCGAATTTAATTGAATCCAAACTTTGTTTCGACTTAAGGTCTTTCAGTTCGTTCTGAAGCTCATTGCGAACGGTCTCGAGTTCGCCAATCCTGGACTCAGCCCTCTTCACCCTTTCCACTGTATGTCTCAACACTTCGTTTTCGTTTTCGATTTGTTCCAACTTTGCGCTAAAATCGGTTGACATCTGAAGAGATGTTGAATCACTAGTCATACTGACATCGCCGGGAGAGAGCATGTCGTCGGTGTAGTTGCCGTTAGGGATGTCGTCGACATTAATCCTATTGTTATAGTTGTGATGATTATTGTTGATGAAAGATGTGGTCGTATCAGACGTTCGGTTGTTTTTGATGTTCTCAACCAACGACTGGAGTCTCTGGTTCTCTAACTCGAGTTTGAGGACACGTTTTGAGGCGTCGTTATTGATCTGTTCGAAGAGGTTTCCCTCGACATTGTGCTGAAGTAAATCGATTTTCATTTCACACTTAAGAGTTGCCAATTCCGAGTGAACTTTCGTCAGTTCCTCTGCACTCGACTTCTTGTCTAACCTCAAATGACTTATTTCTTCGATAAGTGTTTCGATTCGACTTCTGTCCAAATCTTTTTGAATCGTTAGTTCATTAGAATAAGCGCTTAATTTCATGATCTGTGCCTCGAGTTCAGGCAACTGGTCGGCCCTCTTCCGGCTTACATCGAGCTGTTCCTCGAGCATCACTTTGGTCTCACTCAGGATTCGATTGTCTTCCCTTAGCTCTTCGACTCTGGACTTATAGAACTCCAATTCATTCATTTTGTCTCTATATCTCTGGACCTCATTCTCGAGTCGATCCACTTTTCGGACTCTTTCGTTGAGAATATCAATCTCATCGCGATATGCTTTTGCAGATCTGGCCTCTTGTATCAGCTCCAGGTTCTCGTGTCTTAACTTATTACACGACTCTTTGTTTTGCTCTAAAATCTCTTTCAATTCGGACACAATTTCATTCTTCTCTTCCAATTCCTGTTGAATTCGCCTTAATTTCGACTTAACGTCCGCCAACTCCACCAAAATGTGTGACTTCTGATCGCCGACACTATTAATTAGATTAGGACTAGAGATGAACAGCGAATTAGATCTTTCAATTGAATCATTTGGACAAATAGCGTCCAATTCAGTCGACAATTCAATGATTCTATGGAACAAATCATCTCTTTCTTTGACGAGTTTATTGATGTGTTGAATCAAAATTGAATACAATCGCTGTCTTTCATCTTCTTCTTCTGGCAATAGATTCCATTCAGAGTTAAGCCAAACTGAATCCGGATTATCAGTAATTTGTTGAATGCATTCAACAATCGAGTGCTGAACTGAAATATCTAATTGTTTTATGCCATCAATGAAGTGCTCTTTGCGTTCGCACTGAACGGCACATCCGAGCAGTAATAGCAACAAAACCCGCATTTCTTCACAACTCGAAGACTCATCGCTAGAATTCGATGCAATCTTTATTACGTCCGGAAGTCTGAGTACAAGTGTTTGGCCCAAAACTGTCTCATAGAATGTTTTTATATTATTCAAAAGTGCACTTAGACACTTTATCCGACTGCCTGTGTCGTCGACGCCAGTGCCCACATGTTGGAAAGGTGGTTGCGGATCGCTATTAAGACATATATGTATATTCTTATATTATGTAAACAGATATTTATTCTAATGATTAGACAGATATGAATATAAATTCTAACAATTTTTTAAATATAAGTCATATTTTCTATACTTTTTCTAACTTTAATCTCATTTTTGTATTAAAAACCTCAATAAAAGCCATTAAGAATTTAGAGGCAAAAACTGAATATTAATTTAGACAATGATTCTAAAAAATATCCTGAAATAAGTCTGAAAATAATTAGAATTTCTGCCAAAACATTAATTTACATAAATTGTATTTTTTCACACAAATTAATTATATAAAAAAGATTAATAAATGCATACATTTGGAGCCAAACTCTATTTAAGAAACGGCCAGAACTTAGTTCACTGTAGTCTTTGATCTCTTTTTGAGTGCATTTTTCTTCTTGTAATGAATTGACCTGTTTTTGGGATAAAGAGAAACGAATTAGAATAGAATTTGTAATTATTTACCCAAAGTTTCAAAACTATTATTCATAGAGAAATGAAAACTCAATTTTATAAAATTGCATTCATTTAAACGTTTATTGTGTGGTTTGTAATTAATTTGAAATTAGTTTCAAAACAAAACTATTAAAACAAATGTTTAAAATGTTTTTTAAACACTTTTAAGATTGAATATTAAGGAAAATTAGATGTTTTTTGTTTATTTGTTTGATAGATTAGACTTAACCGCAAAAAACAAACAAAATATTAGTTTTTTTGTTATTGGTTTTATAATTGCTCTTGTTAAAGAATTGAATTTTATTAATATAATCATAATTTTTAAAGCATTTATTTGTATTAATATTATTTTTTCCTTATATCACCACAAATCTGATATAATTATTACAGACTTTTAAATTGACTAATGCTAAATTTAATGAATAGTATAAAAAACTTAAAATTTAATTTATTTGCAACTAATATGACTTGAATTTTAATTAAGTTACAAAAATTAAATGTAAAATAATCCAAAATATAAAAACAAAAATATATGTATTTATATGTTTTAGAATTATTTATAGAAATTATTAAATTGTCTTTTTAATTCATAGTTCTGTATTATAATTTATAAATCAACTTATTTATTCATTTTTTAATTTATGTAAATTATTATTTAATTTCTTTTATTAAATTAGTAAATTGCTTGAGACAAAATTTTTAAAACTAAACATTTAATTAAATGTTTTAAATAAAATTTAAATTTATTATTTGTTATTTAATACAAGTTTGCTTTATTGATCGATCAATTTTTCAAACTCATTAAGTGCTAGAAATTAATTTATATCTTAGACTTAAAGAGAAATATTTGTTTAAAAAGAAAATTAAGCAAATAATCTATTAATGACTATAATTTATAGCTAATATAGCAAATTAATTATTTTGAATATGTTATTGATCTCAAGTGTTTGTAATTAAATTTTTAAGTATTCAAAAACATTTATTATATACCAGTTATAAAAAAGTTATTAACATATATTCAAAGATATAAATTATGTGGATTGCAAGTTTGAAAAATTAATTAAGTAAAAAAAATTTAGCAAATATTTCAATATTGTTTGCATTAAATATAATAGAGTTTGAAATTTTAAAGTAAATTTCAAAATATATAACAATTGTCTGCATAGTCAAGAAATTTAATGTAATTATAGTATAAATTATGGAATTATACAAAAAGAAACTGTTTATATAAATAGGTTCAAACACCAGAGTTTTTGCTCTTAAAGGCCGGCCAAACCTACCGGAAATGCCTCGAAATTCCTGAAGACATATCTAAATACACCCTAAGAAACCCTCAAATCTATAAATTCTTAAAATTACGTAAATATATTTATTTAAAAAATAGAAATATTTCGAATTAAGATATATTTATCTATAAAATCCAAACATTAAATCTAAAATAAGTTCAAATAAATACTTTATTGAAACGATTGACTTCTGGAAAAACAAGAAATATATTGATATTTAATACTATAAATAGTTTTTTGAAAAAAAAAATAAAAGTACATTTGAAAGAAATTCCAAAAATAGCGGATCTAATGATTAGAAGCTGTGAAAACGCCAGTTTCGATATCATATATAGGGGTCAAAAGGATTTGTGTGTTTAAGGACCTATAGATTGTAGCGTCAAATGAAAATTCATCGTCAGATTGAAGTAATTTATATGAAATAATTGGAAGCGATTAGTTCGTGAGATATAATAGATTTTATACTATAATCCAGGTCATGAAGATTGTGGACAAACACACAACTCATAAAAGCGTAATTAAACTCAAATAAATAATTTGGCCCAAACTCAATAAAAGTGATAGATTTGAGTCCATTATTGTCTCGATTCATAAATAATCAAAAAGAGATGTTTTTTATTTATAATAAATGTTCGAATATGTACTCAATTACTTAATTATTTAATTTAATATCAATTCAGTTGATTGGTTGACAAACAATAGTTTGTGTTTAGAATTAAGTTTTCAATTGAGTAAACAAAACAAGAATTGTCTCATTTGTTGAGATCAATAATTTGAGTTCAAATCAATACTTTAAGAGACTATTCTATTCTATATTTAGTTGAGATAACAATAATTGAGAACTGCTTCCATGTGCTGAGTGACTGAATTTAGTGTTCGACCATCGCTTCCATGACTACCTATTCTATGAGAACAACAGTATCTATATTTCAGAATTGAATTCATACAAATAAAACCGTATTTGTGAGCAGTTTATGGTTTATAGTCTGAATATTTTAAGTCTGATTAACCGTATATTTTCACATTTAGTACAGTATATATGCAATACTGTATAGTGTTTAGTATGCGATAAAGCAATTTTGCCATTATACTGTATCAATGTAAATTTATATTCTTCTTTATAGTCTACTGCATAACATAGTGAGTGTACAACAAGTCCTTGAATCTACTCAATCAGAATCTATTCAATTGTTTATACAGAATAAGACAAAAATTTAGGCAAAATTTCCAAATATGAATTCTAAATAAATAAATAAAAATAGACAAAAAGCACTTGGCAAATTGGCAAAAAGCCTCAATGGGGCACTTCCCTTACTGCCCTTCCCTTTCTATTATTAATTAAACAGTGATTGTCTGAGTGAGCAAACAAAGCATCCCTGAGTCGGCATTAAACACACCCGTTCTTTATTAGATATTATTGATGCGGAAAAATCAATCGATTCCACTGTTTCTTCCAACGTCATGGTGTTTGGTGTTTGTGTTTGTCTTATGTTGTGTTCGGTTTGGTTTGGTTTGGTTTGGCATTGCAGCTGTTGGGCCAGCACTAGAGCACTCGATGCAAAGCACAGCACGTTTTTCGATATTAATGTTATGTGTAATGCATGCATACAAACGCCTACCGATTCCGCATCTATTACTGAATATGACTAATAAAGAGAAATCAATTTGAAAATTGAGTCTCTCGACCGACACGAGTCCGGTCTCGAGGTTAACATTACGACTAATTCTCATCATTAATGTTATTGAATTAAAATTTATTTAAGAAAACAGATGCACTTAATTCGAGTTAATTCTATAATCATTTAAGAATTATTTTAATTATTAATTGATTTAATATTATCAATATATTCTCAATACCAACATTTGTTTATTTTATTTACCAAGGCAAACAAACAAAATAAGAGTATAGTAATATTATTTGTAGTACAATATAAAAAATTGACAAATAACATAAGTTTACATTGTTAATTTATAGTAAACCTGTTCATACCTCAACTCAGACTAAATTTGATTTATATTTAGAAGTTTGAAACAAAAGGCTTGTTAATTATTAAACTCACTCAAGAGTTTACGCTCAACAAGCTTACATTTAATATCTCTAAGCCAAGCCAAGGCCAGGTCTTTAAAATATAAAAAAGATAAAATTTTATTTAACTTGTCATGATTGTTAATAATTAAAGTTAAACTGCATTTTAAAACGTTATCTAAGGTTTTGCAGATTTTTCTTGAGTATAGCAAAAATAAATAAATATATAAATCACCAAGATTGGTTTTACAGTAAAGGTTGTAAAATTAAAGTTTTAAAGTCTAGATTGTCTATGACAAAAACTGAAGAGTAATTGTCGGTTCATTCCAATCCATTCTATTTTGAGTTTAAATTATGATTTTTTTAAACCCAAGTCTTTCGAAAGAACTTTCGGTTCTTTTGGTTCTTTGGGTTTTTTGAACGTAAGTAATAAAAGAGAAAATTAATTCAAAGAAAAGGCAAATATATTCTTCATAAATATGTTGAAGACCGGAAACGTATTCAAAGTCACAACCACTTAATGAGAACTTAAATCTTGTGCGAAATTCACATTAGATTTCAAGAGTTAAACATGGCATTATATTTGATTTGAACCAAAATGGCTTATAATTGCTAAACATATTTAATTCTAATTTATTGAAAAAATAAGATAAGCAAAAATTTCTATAAACTATTTGAGAATTCATACACAGATTAATGCTGTGATAACTGATTGCATTAAAGCAAGTGTTAGTACATAAACAAAAAATGGGTTTAAATGGGTTTAAAGAACTTTTGGTTTTAAAGGATATTTATATAATTAAAACTAAATTTTAAAAACAGAAATGAAAGCGAAGATCGAATAAAAGTTTTACTTAATATGAATGAAGTTCTTTGAAGTGAGACTTTTGTTCGTTTATGTGTTTGAAATACTAATGTATTTGACTAACAGTGCAGTGAATATGTAGTGAATGACAGATTTCTTTTACTGAATAATAATGTTTAATATTTTTGGTTTCAAATAATAATGAATATTTTTAAACTAATCATTATTTTTAAACATTTTTTATGATCGAGAAAAGTTTTAAATATTTTATACACAAAGAAAAGACATCATAAATGAAAAATTTCTCAAAAATTTTAATTACATTATTTAAGCGCAAATGACTACTTTTTCGCCGCGACATCAAAAATAATAGCAATTCGCATATATCTGTCTAAAACTGAACTATTGTTTCCGTTTCTAATGAGATAAACCACTAAACGTGAAATTAATGTAAATTATGTGAACGGAAAAGATTTTCCTGTTTATGTGAATTGATGTTCGTTACAAAATATGGTCACAAAAGTAATGCTATTTTGAGAAAGTAATGCTATTTCGGTTCAAATTGAACCCAAAAAAGTGATTAATTATTTCTGTATTAGAGTAACATTTGTTGATAATCTTTTTTATTTCGATTTTTTTCTATCAAAGTAAGTGATTTTCGCATAAAATAAAAAATTTGTTTTTGTATAATTCAATCACTATTTTTAAGAATAAAAATTAATAAAAAAATCTAAATTAAGAAATAAATTACTTTTGTTATGACTCATTGCTTAGAAGTACAACAAAAAATCTGTCTGGATTATTATTTTTTATATTAAATGTTTATAATTTATGAATTGCTATAAAATGCGTGTAATTCAAATTGATTTAGAAATATTTGTCACAATAACTCACTTTATATTAAATTTTGACTAAATTGAGTCGAAATTTTGAGTCATGTCTAGAAATTGAAATTTCAAAGAATTTGATAAAATTTTTTAATACAAACAAAAAAGCAATGAAATTACTGAAATATATCACGTATTTAAAGATATTTTTTAAAATAAACTAAAAAGACATTTTTTAAAATTTATTGATTTTTTTATAAGAAATTTACTTAATAAATAATCTTTAAAGTAAAATGCTGCATCATTGTTAAAAATGAATAATGCAACTTTTTGTTAGTATAAAATTTTGTGCTAAAATCTGTTATTTTAACTATACTTTTTACCTTGGTTAAACCGGCTAGTTCTAGTAATAAACTAAATAATATTTAGAAACTATTATTAAAATTAAATTAAACTGAGTTTAAGTAAGCAGTGATTGAATGCATTAGTTGTGATCTTTTAGTGCTTTAAATGATGTTTAGTTTATTATACAGAATAATTTATATATTATTTCGTAGCTTAAAAATTCGTAATTTTTGAGAACAAATGACAATTTTATCTATTTTTCACAAACATTATGTCATTAAAACAACAATTATTTTAAGGAAATTTTTTTTATCTCCCATTAAATTCTATTATTTGACGAATACTAGCATAGTGTCTAAGATTTTGAAAGTTTTGGTTATATCCAAACTTAAATCAACTTTAAAATAGATAGCCATTGAAACTAATGAAGATAAATATTTTTTTATAGAATTTTCTTATAGTGTGAGAGAGTCGTTATGCGTACAACTCAGTAGTTACAGTATATAAAGTAATTTGAAATTGCAGTAAATAGTACTCAATCTTATTGTTCTCAAAATATAACTAACTTATAATGGATTTTCAGTTCTCAAATTTCAAGATAAAAAATAAAATTAATTTTTTGTTAAACAATATGTAATAAAAGAATTGTCTTCACAAACCAAATAAGAGATCATCGAAGCAATACATAAAGTGAAACACTTTTTATAATATAAGTTAGGCTTTGATCGCAAAAAATGAATCGATATTCAAATGGCGTGTAATTAGATGTCATTCGAGACAAACAAATAAAGATTGAAAATACAGTTACTTTGAGTAAAAATCTAGTGAATCATCAAAAACACACTTTTATATTTTATTAAAATATTTTGCGGCTCTTTATCTAAATTCAATATAAATACATTTTTAAATAATAGATTTTTATCGAAACTTAGTTCTCGTCAAAAAACTCAATGTTATTGCACTTTATCCTCATTTATATATATATTGCTATTATTGAATAAAAATTTTCTTCATGAAAAAATATCATTTCAAATGATATGATAATAACTTTTGAGTTAAACCCATACGACTCAAGTCGATCAATACTGGCTCTACTTTTTCAAACTTGAAATACTGGATAAATGACATCAATTTTCAAGGAATTAAATTAAAAAATAATAATAATATTCTTTCTATCCATTTACAAAAGGCTTAAATAAATTTTTTTATATTAATTCTTATATTATTACTACAATTGATAGTTACGAAACAATGAGTGAATATCTGGACCCGAGTGTAACTAACAATATAATTAAAAATAAATGTATTGAACTCAAAATATTTCGTATTCTTTTATTTTTCTCACTTTTTCAAATTTTTTATTTAATTATAAAAATTAAAATTATTTTAGATTTGGATATAATATCCGTGACTTGAGTTTATTCAAAAATGGAACGCTAAATAATTTGATTTTAAAAACAATCAATTCATATTTTTAAAGTTAAAAATTAAGATTTATGCAAGTATGCTTACTTATATTTGTTATGTAATAAGTACAATGTTTAATTTAAATTCAATAAATGTATATGTTTTAAAGTAAATTGTTAGTTTCTTATGGGTTTGGCTATTTATTGGTAATAATATGTACTGTATTTGTATATACAGTATATATATATTTATATATTTTATAATATTAATAATGTTTATAATTTAAACATTTTAAAATAAATTAAATTTGCAAGAGCAAATAAATAAAATATAATGTTATTCGTATTAATTTAGTAAATGTTAGGAAACATTACAAATTTTGTTGATATATTATTATTGCTTTGAGAAATGTGATCGAAACTAATGTAGTAATTGTTGCACTCAATCATTGACAACAATTAAGTAGAGAGTGTGTGTCCAACAAATCGTTAAAAAATTCTGAAATTATATGTTTTGACTATTTTCTCGACATCTACTCTGAAGTTACTTTAACCAAACCATTAGTTTAGATATGAGCCAATTCTGACAGTAATAATGATGCACTACTAATGAGGAACTATTTTATTTATAATCAAATTTTATATTAAAAACATTTAATAAATTGATAGTTAAATGTAATAAAAATATTATAATTTAAATAAATTGTTATTTTACTTAAAAATTGCAAGTAACTTAATTAAAATTTTAATTATATTAATAATAAATTTTGATTATATGTTATAAGTTTTAATTATTTTTTTTCAAGATTATCATTAAATGTGTAACTCAATTCTGTTTCTTAATTATTTGTTTAAAACTTTAAACAGTATTTAGCAGTTAATTATTGCCATGATTGGTTTAATCAATTTAAATTATACGTAAATTATCTAATATATATATTTTTAAATCAATTATATCTGTTATATTTGTGTCATATTAATAAAAAGTATTTTAAGTTTCCTGCTTTTATAATGCAAGTTATAATTAAATAAACTTAAACTTAGCTTCATTAAACTAAAAACAGTATTTAATTATTTCTAATTTGATTTGAAGACTAATTCTTTTTACAAACAAAATATATGCAATTAAAAAACAAAAGATGTTTAATGTTCTTCATTTCACTTAAATATACTGCAGTATTATATTGTATAATACGGTAATACATAAGAGAATACTTAATATAAAAATATGTATAATATTTAAGTTAAATACAGTGGAAGTTGAAAGAGATCAGTAATTTAGTAAATGATAACAACATTATAACACCTTTCGAGACGTATTAGACATCATTAAATGATAACAAGATTTTGTTTATATAACTCAAACATAACATTAAACATAAGTTTAAAATGATAGAAGAGTATTGTAAGTACTTTATAGTGAGTTATAATGACGTTTATATCAATAATGTGCTGACAATCGAATTGCTTTAGTTGTAAAGAGAAGTGTGTAGTCAGTAGTCGATTCTGTTTTAGCTCAAAATCAATTAGGATTTCAAATGAATTGATATTTTTATTTCAACAAAATTTTAGTTTTATTAAATTTATAAATGAAGCAATTTTAGTACAAAGAAATAATTATTTTTATTTTAAAAAAGCATAAAATGTCAAAAAAATGTAAACGAATATTAATGACAAAACAGAGTGATTTGGTAATAAAATAATGATCTTATATATACTTAAATACACTTAATATACGTAGAGTACGCGACGACAAACAACTCAATCAAAAACCCAATTCACAGTAAATGTTGATTCAATGAAATAAATTAGGTTTTTGTCACATCCATGCGATTAATATATTTTGAAATATTAGTTTCGGTATTGAATTTCGTGCTCAACACTACGATCAAAGTTATAATCGAAACTCATGTCAAGTGCTAAGACTCAAACTTACTTGTTACCCTAATTTGGTTCGAAAAACTATTAAGCTTTCATATTGCTATATTGCATATTACAATATAGCAATATGCTCCTTTCTCATTCTCATTCAATATTCAAGTTTCCGATTATATCGACTCTTGAGTTCTCATAAATCATGAAAATGAAAACTATTGTGAAATTACATTCAAAGTTTAAAAACAAATATTAATTCAGCTTTTACATGAACAAATATATTCATAACAATAAAATAATAATATTAGTTACAAATGAGATCAAATTTAAAGTCTATTTATTCATTGGGTTTTTAATTGGTTCACCCAAACGAAAGAATAATATTATGATAGAAATGTAATTTAAATTCTTAATTGAGTTCATAGTTTTAATGACATTGAATATTATTAATTATATATTTTAGATTCAGACATTTTTAATTATGGAACATTTCCAAGAACCTTTATATTTTTGTATTAACATAAAATAAAGTGTGTTTAAGCTCAAAGTCATTTTTACTTTAACTTTTAGTTATGATAAAAGCTCTAGATTCTTTTTTTAGTATAACAAAAATATTTGAAACTAACGACGTTATTGAAAAAAAAAGTCTAAAATTCAATGCTCTCTATCTCTAACACTTTAGGGGTTTTAATATAAATATATTATTTCGAAATCAAACTGAAGCCAAGTGTAGAATAATATTTGTATTGGTTGGATTAAATAAATTATTATTCGTATTTTTATCGCTTAAAACTGAATTTAAAGTTTTTAAAATAAAAATCTTTGCTTTAAAATCAGGTCATCTGAATAAACGTCTAATTACAGAATTTCGTTAAATTTAAACTTTCAAATATTTAAAAACATATTTAATGTTTAAATCGATTTGATTTGTTTTTATAGCGCATAAAAAGCTATAAAAATATTTACTTGAAATGCAAATCGACTCAAGTTTTTAATATCAGATATTCTTCTTTTTTTTAAATTGCAGTTTAAGTCGAATTGAATTACAAATTATTTTAAATATATCGTCAAATAAGCAACTTATGAGCAAAAATCAAAAGACAATATTTCAAAATAATTTTGACAAATATGGGATTAACCTATTTTTTGTTGGTCAGGTTGGCTCAAATTAATTTTGATACAAACTTCAAAATTGAGTAAAGGCTATAATTATGTGCTTATTATCCGAATCATAGCCGACAACGATTAGCGATAGAATTAGTGAACAAAATCACATTAATTCTGTGTTTTGGACACAATTCTGATTTTAATCTTTTAATTTCTTACTCATAAGCAAACATTTAATGAATCAATAAATTTAGAATCTTTCAAATATTTTAAAATAATAAATATATAAAATTACAAAAATATATTTATAATTTGCTTAAAGTTAGGAAATGATAATTTTTGTTTAATTAGATAAATTTTCTGTCAATTTCTAATTTATTATTGATTATCAATATTAGTTAATCCGTTAAGTTTTCTAACTATTTATTATTGACACTTTGATTACTAAATTAATTATTTATAATTTTAAGCATATATTGGATAAAAGAGATAATTATGCTTTTTTATATAAAAGTTTTCCCGTTTGAACTCAATATAAATTTATTAAATAACTATTTTCCTATAAATTAATTTTTAAAATTTCCTCTTAAAGTAAAAAGAGCTGAATAAAAAATAAAATTTAATACTTGATTAGCAGCGCATTGAGTGAAGAATAATTTTAGTTGGGAGGAAAGATAAGACCAAAATATGTCTTAATTTAAGTTGACCTAAGACTCTCGAGTCCTGTTAAATGTCCAATTGTTTGATGTCTTCTTGAGTTATGTTAGTCAGAAAAAGCAGTTGAGTCTGAGGGTACAGCAAGAAATAAAATGGCAATTTTTTGTCACCTAATCTCATAATCAAATAACCTTGCTAAAGAAATTATGAACAATTTACTAAGATATGCTAATTTTGTGTTATAATAAATCTATATTAGTCGTCACGTTTATCAAGTGATGAAAAGTTTGTAACCATATGTCAACTAATTTAACTTGTTAGAAAGTATAGTATTTATAGTATTTACAAGCTCAACATCGATAAGCCTAAGTTGGATACATGGTTTCTCTATTTTTATTATATTTATCATAAACTTTATATTGTAATCACAACTGTTTCTATGTTTTCTCTGTTTGCATATTCTTAATTTAAACAAATGCACATGCTTGCATTTTTATCAAACTATTACTGCATTGTATAATACAAAATGTAATCTATAATTTTAAATACAAAATATTTTAGATTTAAAAGTCTCTGCGCATAAAACATGACTTTTGTGGAAATTTATTACAAAACCAACTTGCAATTATCAAGCGTTTATTGTAAAGTTTTGCTTGAAGTTTACAAATATTAGTATTTTAAAATAAAAATAATCGAAATTTATTTTATAATTACTAAAACCTAAGCGAATTGATAATTCATGTCTAGACTAGGTTAGCGCTCTAGAGAAGAGCCTATTCCCCGACCAACTCCATTCCTTGTTTATAATCTAATCAGGAAATGGCTGAAAAATTGCCTGTTTAAAATTTGAATTTTTAAAATTTAAATATTATTTATAAAAAAAACACATGAAAAAATATATAATTAATACCTTATTTAAAATTAGTTTTAATTTAAATAATTACATCAAATATTGCAAATAGAAAGCAATTTATTCTATTAAAACTATTGCTATTGCTATAATTAGTTATGTACATTTTAAAAAATATAAATTTAAAAAATTAAAACGTTATTTATAATTTATGCATTTACCTAGCTTATATAGTGTATTATTTACATTTAATTTATTTTTACTAAATATTTAGTTTAATTTATAAATTACAATAAAAGTTAAATTAATTGAATTTTTTGAAAATCTCTTCTAATCAGTGTTAGACAAAATACCCTTATAACTTTGCAAATTTGGCAAATTCCTTCCGAGTTTTAAACCTGAAAATAGGTACCCGTTCTTTGTTTTGCAACCACAATTTTTGTTTTTTAGCAAGTTAGTCTTTTTACTCTTTTTTCTGTCTTTTTGAACATGACTATAATTAATTTAAAAGTCAGCTTTGATTCGATTTTTATTATTTTGTTTCTATCCTAACTCATAATCACTGATATAACATTTCATTGACCAATAATGACCACTTGTTTAGCCTTTTATTGAAAAAGTGAACCAAATTGAGTCAATTGTGAATTAATTGTTAAAAATAATTCTTATTAAAGTTCAAAAATTATCTAAACTTTTTTGAGACCAAAAGTAATGAAAATTATTTGCATTAAAGTTATTATAAATGATTTTTGCATTAATATTTTTATTGTAAGAATAAAATTAGCCAGACAATTGTTTCACTTGAAATACCAGTTTTTGATTGTTTTATATTGCGTTTGAACTTTATATTCTTTATTTTAGATTATTATTGCAAGTTAACCAAAAAATATATTTTTATTTCAAATTTATTAAGGTTTAAAAATCTTAGCCTAAAATAAATTACTTTTGTTTCGCAAAAATAGCAAAAATATAAAGTTTTGATTATAAAAATAAATGCACTTTAGGTGATATTTTCAGTGCAGGTGTTGTTATTCAATCAAATTTAATAACAAAAATTCAATCGATAACAAAATTAAATTTTCAATCATCCAGTCAACTGTAATTCAAACATTTTATTTGCAGACATTCAATAAAAAAATGTTTGGAAAAATAATGACAATAATAACAGTAAAAATATATTGAAAGTTTGCAACAAATTCCTTTAAAAGCAATTAAAACTAAGATATAAAAACAATTATTTTTATTATTCTTGAATTCGATAATTTTTCATCTTTAAAAAAAAAATCTCTGAATAATGATTAAAACAACAAAAATATAAAATTACAAAAATCTCATTAATTATTTGAAAACATTTCACCGAATTATTTCAAATAAATATTGTGAGAAAAACGCGATTTTATTCCACTTCCTATATCAGCCCCTCTTTTGTTCTTTTAATCTTAAAGTTATTTTCGATTATTTTAAATCAGAAAAATGTGATTTCTAGTCATGATTTCTGATTCATTATTTTAAATTGAATAAAATACGGCAAAAAATCAAAACAAATTAATAACTTAATACCAGATTTGCTCATTATATTTTTAAAAACTCAATTAATTTTAGATATCATTGTCACATTTAGTTAATAGTGATATTTTTATAATTAATTGACTTAATAAATTTATAATATTTTTATAATTAATTGACTTAATAAATTTATAATATTTTTAAAAACTTAATTTAAACTTTTTATTTTATTTTTATGACATATCTCATAGTTCCAAATAAATAAGTATGGGTAATTTAAAACACAATAAAGTCATTTACAATAACCAAAATAATTGATTAATAATAACTTCAAACAAATTACAAATACAATGTATTATCAGGGCAGGGATAGCATAGCAAAAATATTTCTTTCTCAAATTTGCAAATACCCAATTAATTTTTAAAAAAAAGAACTAGCAAATATTTTTGCCAAAATTAAACAATTTTTCTTAAATTAGAGTTATTTTCGATTAAATGACTAAATTTAGTAAAAATTTGGTTTAAATGCAACTAATTAATTATTAATTGTTAACACCAAAAATATCAGACATTTTAATGCTTGTTATACCCCCTGACTCGACCGACTTTGCCTAACCCTTATATTACACAATATATGAAACTAGTTCATTCACTGCCAATCTTCAATTGTTTGTGAATAATGTTAATGAAAATTTGATATTTAATGAGAATATTTAATGAGAAACTTTTTTAGCTGTGATTTTTAATTTTTGTTAATAAAGTTAATCGTGATTTAGTATAACAATTGTTATGCAAACAAAATAATCAAGATAATTAAAATTTTTTATTTGTAAATTTTGGCATAAAAATTTAAGCTAAAGCTAAAGTACATACATTATTGGCCATAATTGTGGAAAATGTTTTAGCCATTTTCTCAAAAACTTTTTATATAAATTTATTTTTTATATGACTTGGCATGACTTAGCCTTCAACTTTAAGCATTTAAAAAAATTTATACTTATTTATCTAAAAATTAAATAATTATTTCAATAAATTTTAAAACAATCATAATAAAACTAATTAAGTATTAATTTTCATCAATGTTTTAGATATTTCTATTAACATTACAAAACTCATTAATTATAATATTATAATTATAATTTTAAAATAGATTAATTAATCTGCATTACACAAACGTAAAAAATTTTTAAAAACATTTTAAAACTGAAAAAACTTGCAAAATATATCAAATTTCCTAAGATGGTTTTTGTAAAATGCCTGTTTGACAATTATGGCCAATACTGTAAATTATATATTTTTCACTAATATTCCAGTCATTGATAACAAGTAAATAATTGGAAAATGAATTGAAGCAAATCATGACATTCTTATTCAGAAGACATCACTGAATGAATCAATCATTCAGTAAATAAATTGTAAATATCAAGAGATTAATGCATTTATTCAATGGTGTAAACTAATGATAAACAAATAAGAAGAATAAATATTTATTTTCTGAATAAAATTAGTTCTCAAATATAACATTTTACGATCTAATGATAAAATAAATAAGATTTTTAAAAATCATTTACATTTTATAAAAATAAATATATAATTAAATCGATTGATTTCCAGCATTTGATAAGTTATTTAAAATTTTAGTTAAAAATTTCAAATCTTAGCGTTTAATCCATTTCTGAAGTTTGTTGTCCTTAAAATAGATCAAACACTACAAACACTACAGATATTGCAAACACTCCTAAAAATTAATTAATTTGATGCAAAAGGTAACGAATAACCGTTGATTTTAGTATATTTATAAGTATATATGCTTTAATAAATACTCTTTTATTCAATTATTTAATAAATCTAATTATTTGATATAAATTTGATATAAATTCTACTAAAATAAATAATAAAAAATTATAATTATTAACAAAATAAAAATTTTGGTTAACTTTGGGTGGAGTTGATCACGATTTTCGACATTTAAACCATTGATTAACACTATTTCGCTTAAATGATGTAATTAGGGTTTCGATTGGGGGAGTGTTCGTCAAAATTATCTCTTAGATTAAGACTGAATTGGAAGTAAAGGTTGTCTATCTATTTGTACAAGCAACTAACTCTGAGAAATCATTGAAATAAAGTCTATTTCGATCAAATTCGGCAATTTTGTCGTTAAAATGTAACAAATTTTATAATATATAATCAATTTAAAATTCAAAAGATTGACCGATCCAAGGGCCAGGGGTTGGATTTTTGAATAAATTTGGCTAAAAACCTAAGGAGGGTCAGGGTAAAGTTTTTTTTCCAAAATTGCTTAAACACATTAAAAATAGCAAAAATTTACTTATTATTTAGCAAGATTTAACTGAATTTGGCACCAATTTAGAGAACAAAAAATAAAAACTGTAGAAAAATAAGTTTTTCGTAGACTAAAAGCCAGGGAAAGAGGATAAATGCCAACTTTTAAAATTAGGAAGACTTTTGGCTAATCCTCCTTTACAAATCCCTGTATGTAATCAAGTGTTAGAGTATTTTATATAATAAATCAAATAAAAAAAATAATTTACATAAAAATGACTCAAACTTTCAGAAATATTAAATTTTTTACATTTAAAAATGTCTTTGAATGTAAATTAATATCAATTAATTATCAAGCACATATTGACTCATTGTCCTATATATTTTACTTTTATCTTAAGTTTTTGTATAGCGACTGAATTCAGAGTTAAACAATGTTCTTAATCAGAGTTAGCCAATGAGGGTATAGCAAAACACCCTTACTTTGAAAATATGTCCAAACAATATCTTAACTACAAATTAAAAAACAAAATTTTATTCAAAACTAGTGAAAAATTGCCTCAAATTAAAGTTAGATTTATTTTAAACTTTTATTTAGCTAAACTTAGTTTTAAACTGATTAAACCTGGTTAAATTGTCATTTTGGAAGGAAAAATAACAACGATTACAAATAAATTTGTATCCCTTGACTACTCTGGGCAACATTGGTTAACTCTGTTCTTAAAGCAATTTTTAATCTTCAGTCGATCTTTGTTTTTAATACAAGAATTTAAAATTTTAATTATTATTTTTATTATATGTTATACTAAATTACACAAGACTTGAATGACTTTGCATTTGGTATAGCTTTACGTCACTCTAGAACTTAGTCACGAAAACTCAGCAAAAGAGGATTGTATGCAAATATTATTTTTGTGGAAAATCCACTATTAAATTGTATTATATTAATATTTGCCAAATTTTGAAAAGGGAGGGAATCAGTCAAAACCTCCCTGATTTTAAAAATTGGCATTTATTTGGCAAGAAACATGGATTTCTCTCAATTTTTTTACTTCTAATCAAAATTAAGAAATTTTACTGAATTAAGAATAAAATAAATTAATAAAATTTAGTCTAAATCTGCTTTAAATGGCAGAATTAGTTATATTATTTTGCAATTTATTATCGTATTTCTAAATTTTATAACACACGTAATTTATGTATTTTATATAATTTATATACATGTATTTTGCAATTGAAGCATTTTTCCTAAAAATCCCTCCCCTGGCCCCCCCTCTAAATCGCCAGACCTTCTTAATCTCTGATATTTGCCCAACACTTGATTATGCAGTTTATAATTTGATAGTAAAAATATGCAAGTTAAATTGTGAAAACAAATAAAAGTTAACTAACTCTGAAATAAAATTAAAATTTGAAAAATATTATATCTGCGAGACTTAGTGCAGCTAGAGTGATTTTGTGATTTAATAATGCGAAGCACTGGTGTTTGGCTTTCAGCTATTGTTTGAATTATATTCGGATTTTTTTCTCGATCTAAAATTGCTTTTTATTTTTCAAACTCTGATTTTCTATTCAATAACTTCTTTTCAAATTCAATCAATCAATCATCAAATCAATAATAGAATTATCAAAAATTGATTTTTAGTCTTTTCACACATTTAACCGATTTATCTGGAGTTTGCAAAAGCAAAACAAATGATTTCTTATTTAAGTACTAAATAACTTAATAACTTAGTTATGAAATGTTTATCGGTTCAGTGAAACAATTAAAATAATATTAAGATTAAGATTAAGACTTAGACTCTTAGGGAAATGAGAGCAAAACAAATGTTTTGAATAAAATAATTAAACAATTTTCATGAGTATTATATTCTCTAAATAAACAACTATTGAAATCAAGATCAGAAAATAAATTCATTAATAGTATACAAAAACATTCAAATATAAACTTGTGTTTGGATTAGCCTAATGTTAAACGTCTCATCCCATAATAAATCTCAATTAAGTAAAGCTAAAAGCAAATATATTTAGATTTATTTATACGACTTTTGTTTGAATTATGTAATCAAGGTGAATGCTTTTGCTGTACAGTGCAATTAAATTTTAAAATTACTATTTTTCTATTTATGTCTTTCTTATTAAGTCATAAATTGTTAATTAAACAAATATATAGTCTTTTTCAAACCCATTTGACTTACATTACAGACATTACAGCAAGGATTCAAAAAGTCGAATTATGTAG
The DNA here is from genome assembly GCA_034693685.1 of Belba bartosi. Classification (NCBI taxonomy): domain Eukaryota; kingdom Metazoa; phylum Arthropoda; class Arachnida; order Sarcoptiformes; family Damaeidae; genus Belba; species Belba bartosi. The sequence continues at coordinate 4,747 of JAQFXP010000106.1, read as the reverse complement.
AAGGTGAAGGATTTTCCAAAAAGCCTAAAATACCTTAAAATTACTTAATTATGCATACAGTTTAACCAAAATTAATTGAGTTTAAACCAAATTTAAGCTAAATTTAATTAAAATTTGTAAAAAAAAACCTAAAAAAATTACAAATCAAACCATAAGGGGTAACTAAATGCAGAAAAATATAAATGCTAATTTTAAAATTTAGAGAATTTTTGGCTATTGTCTATTCTGAATTTCTTTCTTATAATAAATATTTCAATATTTTTAAAAAATAATTTAATAAAAATATTTTTTAAATCATAGAATTTAATTAAGCTTTTAGTTATTTTATAAATACAAATTAAAATACAGAAAAAATTACATTATTTAAATTTTTTATTAATAAATTTAAAGCATTAATTAATGTTCTTTATCAGTAAGTTTTTAATATCTAGTTTTAACTACATAAAAACATGTTTATAAAACTATCTAGGTATAAAGTTTTAGAAATAGTAATAATTCTTTTAATTAGTAAATAAAAGATAAATAATTTAGAAAATCAGCAATTTATCTTGCAAAAAAATTATTCAAACAATTTTTGAAAAAACTACATTGTACACTGCCCCTCAGAATTAAGTCCAATACTTAATTTTAATTTATTCAAAAATGTTTAGACGTTCTAACTTGTAATTTTTTACACCGGGATATATAAAATGTTGGAACGGATAAACTATATTGTTAATTTTTTAAAAATTTTATCTGAAATTTTAAGACAACTAAATTTTAAAAAATATTAAATTTTTTTAAAATTAATATTTTGTTAATTATAAAAAATAATTAAATATGTGTATTCTTATTTTTACATATTTTAATCTGGACAATTTTAATTAAACAAATTTTTGGTAATTATGTTAATTTTTTCCAGAACAAATTTGAGCATATTCTAATTTAAAATTAAAAATTTTTAAAGTTAACAATATAGTTTATATGTTCAAACATTTAATTTATACAAAAAGAACATTACAAATTAATTTGCTCAAGCATCTCTGAATAAATTGAATTTAACCACAAAAATTAATTTTGAAAATGACTGTATATGCGGAGTATAAGAGAGGAAGGTTTACTATGTTGTGAAGGTTTGATTGTATTGGAAGTATGGTTGGCCACAACAAACTACTGCAAAACTATTGGGGAAAGGCCTGGGGCTGAGTGCCAGTAACGCAAACACTGGTTCCCATGAAAAAGACAATTATTATTATATTGAAAGTTATAGTCTTTATATTATAGAACACACGAGACTACAGGTAGTATAGAGTATAGAGTAGTTTATTATAGTTTGTGCGGAACAGGGATTGGTTGCCATCCCATCAAAATTGGGTTTAAATTTGGACAATAAAACAAAGCGAGAAACTAATGCATCAAACATTCAATTCAATTCAATTCAATTCATACCCATATAACTAAAGGACTTTTCATAAAAGTAGTGGTTCTCGAAGTGGCACTCATTTCCAACAAATACTGTCTATCATTATCTCAATTCAGACTATAATCCAATCCAATCCAATCCAATCCAATACGTGTTTCACTTGAGTTCACATTTATTAAATCCGAAGCACTTCTCACAAAACCATTAATTTAAATGTTTTTCAAAACAATATTTAAATATTGATTTTGAAAACAACGAAATGAACCGAATAGTCAACAATAGATATAAATATATCTTCAGTTGGTTTAAGATGTTATCAGATCTGTTGAAAGCAATGAAAGAATTGGTTAGAATTAAAGACAATATAATATGAAATAAAATAATGAGAATCCGAATTGAAATAACGGTTATTCACCTGTCATTACATGATATGGCAGTGAAAGCAGTGTTAGTCTTAGTCTTAGTCTTAGACTATGGTTTAGGTCATCATATTCTCATTGAATACCAGATTTGAATGAATGTAAAACTTGCTCAACAACTAGCACTCGGCGAACACAACACTAATGAGTTAGTCTTGAAGTACGTCCTGTGCCAATGTCTATGCTTGTGCCTATGCCAGTGCTTGTGCCAGTGTCTTCCTGTGCAGCACCAACTCCAACTACAAACTCTCAAACTATCGGAATAATTGCATTTCACAAATTGGTCGTACAGTACAATACAGTGCAGTACATACAGTACATACAGTATGAATGCATGAAGAATATGAGACTCACTTCACCAAAACTTATAGTTAGTATTCATTCAAATGCATTCAAACTTATGTTGTTATGTCAGTTGAAACGAGACTTACAGTGAAAACAACATTCACTGCATTCACACATTCATTACGTTCACAGCCATTGCATTCGAAGCGTTTCGAGGGTTCATAGCATAGAAAGTCTCGTCTTTTTAGGCATCTTATGTGCCATTCCTTCGGATCAAACGACTCAGTCTTAGCTCAGTTTTGCCTTAGCTCTACCAACCGATTCATACTCATTGGTGAAGGTTTAACTGAAACAGATGTCAGACTGACTGAACCAAACATCAAATGCTCTCAACTCTGCCCACATCTCATGAACTTCTTGTTGAACCGGTTCTAAACCATCCAAACCCTCTCAACGCATATCAATATATACATACATTTCTTCACTTCCTTTACTGCCATCTCATTGTCTCGACTCTCAATTCGGTTCTAGAAATACAAATAAATATAAAATAGCAATACCAAAATGTTGCAATGTTGCAATCATCAATGTTTTAATTTAATAACAACACTCTTTTTAATCAAATAACGTAAAAAAGTTTAAACAAAATTAATTTATGAGGATTACAATTAGACTTTTTGTGGCTTTTATTTTAGTTGTTATTATTTTATTAATTGCTTCGATATTATTTAGTCTGTGTAAGTAAACCAATTGTTTTTTATTATTAATGTTATTTATTAATTCTAAGTTTGAATTTATATTTAATTGTTTTACAGTTTATATAAATAACTATGAATTGAACGAAATAGTGAAGAGACGTGACGAGATATTAGCCTGGGAACAATCGGCACTCCCTGTCATATATGTCATTACTCCTACTTATGACCGATTGGTTCAAAAGGCAGAACTCATCCGACTTTCACATACTTTGCTTTTGGTTAAGAATATTCATTGGATTGTTGTCGAGGACTCGGAATTCAAAACTCAATTTATGATCAAATTTCTGAATCAAATCCAAAATTATGGTCACTTAGAGTTCACTCATTTAAATGTCTTAACTCCTCCGCAATTCAAGATGAAGTCAACTGATCCGAATTGGCTCAAACCCAGAGGTGTTCTGCAACGGAATGCCGGAATCGATTGGATTCGAAAAAATGCCGAATTTGTCCACAAGAACGGAGTTCTCTACTTTGCCGACGACGACAACACATATGACCTGAAATTGTTTACAGAAATGCGGTCCACGAGTCAGGTGTCTGTATGGCCGGTAGGATTAGTCGGCGGACTTATAGTAGAGAAACCAATTGTGAAAAACGGAAAAGTGATCGCTTGGAACACAATGTGGAAAAAGGAGCGCAAATACCCAATAGATATGTCAGGATTTGCAGTCAATGTTAAGCTATTACTCAATACACCGAACGCTTATTTCTCATTGAAAGTGAGTCGTGGATATCAGGAATCCTTTTTTATACAACAACTCATCTCTGGTGTCGATCAACTCGAGCCTAAAGCCAACAACTGCACAGAGATCCTGGTCTGGCACACGAGAACCGAAGCGCCCAATTTGAAGCAAGAGCTCAAACTCAATACCCCATCGATTGAAGGATTTGAGTTATGACATCTCATTCCCAAATGTTTTTATATTTTGCAAAACAATTGTATTTTATTTATATGAGATTTGAATTATTGCAAATGTATAAGACTGTATTTTTTATTAAGTTATTTACTTATTCTAGTGCTAATTGTGTCTTGCATCAATTCTGAAATTATATAAACAATTTAACAAATTTACAAGGAACAATTATATAATTATTAGAAGCGTGTTTCGTATAATGTTTATAATTAGCCGTCAGTACATTAGTTTTGCACTAATTTAACTAAAATTTAAGATAAAGTTTAAATGAATTTATGTGATAATACAATTTTAAATATAAAATTACAGGTATTTAAATATTAAATTATTTTATTGTTTATATTACCATATTTTCTGATGTACAATTACTGCAATTATTAATTTAAGTCATTTTTGAACTAAGTGATCAAAACATACCAGAGCATATCATGCAATTGCATCTCGGTATATTTGCAATTGCACCATGACCAAAAACTTAGATATAATTGCAAGAAAGTATAATTTTTTTTTATAGAAGTAAGACATAATAGAATTAAAGAACAATTATAATACGATTGTACAAATATATTTGTGAGAATGCAAATTTTAAGAAAAATATAAAAGATTAAATTAAAACTAGATTTGATGTTTAAAATAATCTATTATAATTTATAATTAAAGACAAAAGAAATAATTTGAAATAAATGTCGAATATGTCGAATAAATGTCGATCAAAGCCACAAAAATGTTTTTTCCTAAATCGTGTTTATAATGAATTTTAAATTAAGCGAAAATTTAAAAATACTTAAAAGTCAATTTACTAATCAGGAAAATTTATTTATACAGTAGTTATTGTCTCTTATATCAAAATCAATAACAATAATGAATAGAATAACTGGTGACAGCTGTCTGGCATGGGATTAACTGCATATATACAAAGATAACAATATACACAGAACTAAAAAACAATTTAATTGCAATTTTTATTAT